>CM051387.1:19038630-19213630 GCA_028015245.1 Cardamine occulta | reverse complement strand
CAGTGCTTCTGCTAATTCCAAACATAACAGAACAAAGCTTTTGGTCTCTAACCAATCTGGTTGACCAATTTACAACAAAGTAAAGAAATAGAAATGGAGAAATACGAAAGCGATCAAGAAACACTTAAACCAGGATTTTAAAAAGGACTTATATAAAACTCTATAACGCTAATTCACTGAACCATTAAGCATCGGGAAATTGACTGAAAACACAATCTTAATAACCGATGGTCGGGGAAAAAAAACAGATCTAAATGGCGTAATACATGTATCTGATGCGGTGGATTGATGAAGAGATGCTGGCTGTGGTGGTCTGCGGCGGAGGCAGTGGAGGAGTAAATCTAATAAGAATAAAGCAAAGTCTCTATAATATTCTATTGGAACATATGGATTTCGTTTGCTATTTGGGTATTTGATTTTTTAGAGTTTGGGTTTTATAGAACAGACTGATGGAATTCATGGAATTGTATTAAAGAGTTGAAGCGTCATCGTCGGAAACGTAATCGGAAGTTTTAACTTTTAAAGAGACGAAGTGTTTAGAGGATGACGTATCACATGTTTGACACGTGAGTATTAGTAGAGTTTTGGGCCATAAGGAGATGATAAATAAATGGGCTGGGGTGTTTTTCTTAAAACAAACGTGTATTAGTTAAAATGCCACGTGGCAGTATTACATTTCTTTGAAGGTTTTGTTTTCTGCTGATGTGCACCCATGGAAAGGCCTCCAAAATCCTTTTTTTTTTAATAAATAAGAGATCATCGTCTAAAATATTTTTCACGAATCTTGTCAAAAAATAATCAATAAACAGAAGTTATCATTGAGTGACAAAAAAAATAAAAATTATCCTTATTGAGCATTAATAGACATGATTATTTTGTGCAAACTTCAGCGTTTGAGTGTTATAATTTACCAAAAAACGATGTTAATAAAAACGAAACAATTGACGTGAAAAATATAAAGTCTGATCTATTTGGATTTCCCCCCCCCCCCCACCCCCCAAAAAAAAAAAATCTATTTGGATAAAAATGAAACCAAGTTAAATAACAACGGGCCCATTAGAGTATACTTGGGCCCAATAGCTGAAACCCTAGTAGATGGCTTGGTTTCTTCTTCTACCTTTGTTACATTGTCCCTTAAAAAAAAAAAATAACAGAGAAGAAAATGGAGCTCCGCACCAGCTCTACCATCACTCATCTTCCTTCAAGCACCAATCGCAATGGATATGTGGCGGGAAAATCTGTTCATAGGACCTCACTTCCTCTGCAGCGAAACGTTGCATATCTCTGTCTTCAATCCCGTATAGGTTTCTGTTTTTGTTTCTCTTGAAAACCCTAATTGATAAGTAACTTTTATCTTCTCTGGGAATTGAATTGTTTTCTTACCTGCCATTAATTGAATTGCTAGGCACGTTGCGTTGTACAGGAAAGTTTCAAGGAGAAACATCAAATGAGTTTGGTGATGGAGCAGTAGTTGCCGCTGAAGAAGAGACAAACTTGACCAGTGAAGCTGAAGATGAACAAACTCAAGCCCTTGAGTTCTTGAACGATATAAAGGTATAATAATCTTGAGTTAAAAGTTTCTGCATTCATGAATATCAAAATCTAAAAAGCTTTTGGGATTTGTTTATGTAGCTGGACTCAGGCAACAGATATTCAATCCTGCTCTTTGGGAGTGGTGCAATAGTTGCTCTCTACTTAACTTGTGCAATCGTTGGTTCAATCGAATCAATTCCTCTGGTTACTACTAGTCGAAGCTTTTTGCTAAATTAATTAATACTAGTGTATTTGAAGTAACCCTTTTCATCTTTGATGTTTTAGTTTCCTAAGCTAATGGAAGTGGTTGGTCTCGGATACACACTCTGGTTCACTACCCGTTACCTGCTATTTAAGGTCAGGAATATTTATGCCTTGTCAACTTAGTTTATATAAACGATGTCGTTTTCTTACACCTATTAACTTTTTTTTTCTTTTTTTTTTTGCAGAGGAACAGAGAAGAACTCAAGATGAAGATTAGTGACATCAAAAAGCAGGTTCTTGGGTCTGATGATATAGGGAGTGACTAGTTTTTTTTTTTTTTTTTTTTTTTTTTTTGCTTGTGTACCAAAAAAATAAAAAAGTTCCCAACCGTTTTTTAAGAATTATCGGAATGTTTTTTTTTTCTTGTCTAGTTTGGCACGTCTGTGTGTAAGATGAGATTATTTTTTTCCAAATTAATACGTTCTTTTTAATATTAATGCCTCCATTGTTTGTTCGCATTGCACTTGATTTTATTTTTATGTTTAGTGTGTTGATTTTATTTTTATGTTTAGTGTGTGTATTTTTGTCTTTGCAAATAAAATCACAATCTTTACCATCTAAAACATAATCTATCTATTAATTAATTGTAAACGACAAATGCAAGCAAGAGGAAAAACTTGTCGATTGCATTTACAATTGACTAGTATAAATAGAATATCTTATGGTTGGGCCTGGGCCTGAGACTGGGCCTTTACAAGAGAGAGAAGGAAGTCGTGGGAAAAAAAAAGGCAAGAATCAGATGCGGGTGATAGCTGCTGTAAGAACCGTCGCCACCGTGGTTCTCCGCGGCAGAATCCCCGGCATAGTAGTTACTTCCGGGAAGAGGACGATGAGTTCAAATTCAAATTCATCATTCAGGACGATCAAAGAGATGGTATCGGTGAGAAAGAGATAAAAAAGAGTAAGTTCATCCAATCGCCGGCCATATATCGACGGAGGAATCGGCTCAAAAATTCCTCTCAGTCAGAGGTGTGTGATCCTCGAGCAACGCACAATTTCTGGGCTTATAAGATTGGTGATCAAATCCAACGATGTAGCGATGACGGTGAGCCATCAGGGACAGCAGGAAAGCCGATTCAGTCTGCAATTTTGTCATCAGGATTAGACAGAGTTATGGTTGTTGTCATTAGGTATTTTGGGGGAATCAAACTTGGAACTGGTGGTCTGGTTAGAGCTTATGCTGGTGTTTCTTCTGATTGCTTGAATACTGCTTCTACTTGTCTTGTCAAATCCAAAGTAACAATACTAGGTCTTTCTTTTTCTTTTGTCTTGGTGATTCTTCTTCTTCTTCTTGTTTGAACTCATTCGTTTGCTTCTCTGCCAAGGTTCAAATGGGAGTCGAGGTGACGTTTGATCTTTTAGGTCTTCTTTACAGTCAGGTGATCTTGTAGGTCTACTTTTTGAGACAATAATTCATGCTCTACTTTTTGAGACAATAATTCTCAATCTAAGTATTTATGTCACAGCTACAATCGTGTCACGCTGAAGACATCAAGGAAGACTATGACACTGGTAAATATGGTACCGCCATAGTTTCTTTCAAGGTTTGAATTTGATCAGGTTGATAAGTTAGAGGATGCTATCAAATCAAACTGCAGAAGAGACCTTGTCTTTTTCAAAAACTGAGCCAAATTCTATCTATCTACCTAAACGTTGATTCTCCTGTAAACGTTCCAAAATAAAGTTTTTTTTTTCTGTGCAAATATGACATGTTTCAAAATATTTTGTTTTAACTTATGAGGTTACTACTTGAGTCAAGCAAACAAGAAAAAAGAGAAATCACTCTGCATATTACAAAAACAAGGAACAACAAAGAGGACAGCAACACTTTACTTTGTGATTTCTTTTACTTTGAATGTGGTGGAGTAAGCAAAGGAAGGTTGACTTGTGGAAAGTTAGGGATTGTGGGCTGCACCAGGTTGGGAAATGAAGGTATTTGTCTAATTGGCATTGGTGGTAACCCAGTGGGCTGTGGCAGAGTTGGTTGTGGTTGTGGCAAAGTTGGTTGTGGCTGTGGCAAGGTCTGTTGTGGTGGAATTGGTAGAGAAGGGAGCGGTGGCATAGTTGTTTTGGGCAGAGGGGGCAATGTTAAAGCTGGAGGCTGAGTCGCTGGTGTTGATTGGAGAAGGTGACGATGAGCAGATAAGCCGGTGAAGAAGCTTGTGAATGTAAGTGCAATGACCAGAGATGGTACTAAAGAGTTCTTGAGAGGAGCCATGGTGCTACTACTGCTGTATTGTGCTTTTTGACTTGGTTCTTTTTCGTTTTGAGTGAGGAAGGTGCTTGTTATTTATAAGCAAGTTTGATGAGAAGCAGGTAGGGGAAAGTTTGAAGAGTTATTTGTTGGTTCAACCAAATATTTGTTTCCCAAGCAACCATCTCAAATTGGGTAAGAAAAAAGATGGCAATATAATTCATATTTTGTGTCTCCACCCAAATTCATATTTTGTGTCTCCATCTCAAATTGGAAGGTGCTTGTTATTTATAAGCAAGTTTGATGAGAAGCAGGTAGGGGAAAGTTTGAAGAGTTATTTGTTGGTTCAACCAAATATTTGTTTCCCAAGCAACCATCTCAAATTGGGTAAGAAAAAAGATGGCAATATAATTCATATTTTGTGTCTCCACCCAAATTCAATAACACATGGGCCTTTTTTTATACATTTTACATCACTAGCTTCTCTAATGGACTAGGAGAAACAAACATGTACAAACAATATACTCATTGCTGCTTCTGAGTCAACAACGATCCACCATTCACTACAGGTTTCAACGATTTCTTGAGCTTCTTAACCAATCCTTCATTCCCATTTACTCCTTGAACAAACAAGGCACATTTGGTTCTTCCACCTACTGTCATCATCTCAGCTCTCACCGCTTTTTCTTTCGCTGCTTTCATCGACTCTGCAACCTACGACATTAGCCCTTCTCTGTCGCTACAACTGAACACCACTCTCGCCATGTCTCTATTGTTATTACAGTGTCCCAATCTCAAGTTGTCTTCTAAAGATGGTGGTGTGGTTGGTATGTCCGGAATCATCTTTTTCAATTCATTGAGATATCTTACAGTCTCTCCTAACACAGATGCTTTATCTTGCTGCATTTATAAAAAAAAACAAAAAATGATTAGTTAATTCTGCGTAGAAACATATTACTGTATATATGCCTTTTTGAAGTAAACTTACTTTGACCAAGTTTGGAAGAATGCTGCGTAGAGTTGCAAATTGGCAGTTTATTCTAAGCCGTCTTCTTCGTTCTGCGTCGCTATGTTTCTTTGCAGCAACGGTTTTTGATTTTGGCTTTGTAGTTGAGAAGCCTCTGGAGAATAGTTTGCTGCTTGTGGCTGCAACTGCCAAGAAATTTCTTCCCGTTGTTGTTGGATTGTAACACCGTGAAATTGGACTCATCCTTCGCGCAAACTGCTTTAAACACACAAACACAGGATATTAAAATAAAACACAGAGAAGATCAACTTTGATTGATGAGAGAAGCAAGTAACAGAGAGACTTAATATTACATTGTGGTGAAGTAAAACCATGGCGATTCAGAGAGAATGAGAGGTTTAAACAATGGAGGGAATGTTGATTTGTTGTGTGTATAAAAGACAAAAAAACATGTAATAAGAAGAAAGATATGGAGAAGATACCAAAGGTAATCATAATTAATGGATGATTAAATGAGAAATAAAAACGAGAATATACTCTAGTAATAACTTAATAATGATAATCATTTCAAGATTTTGAGATTTCAAACAAGAAAATCTGAAAACTATAAGCAATGATGGATTACAAACGATTCAGTTTTTTTTTTCCGGTTTGCGTTAAAAGGGATTAGTTTGGTTTACCAGAATTCAACAACAAAACCTAATACAACAGGGATTAGTTTCGTTTATTACATGGGGTAAACCTCTGTCTTAGAAAAGGGTTTCGTTAAAGGCTTCAAGATATAATCAACACTACAAACAAAGATTTCTAAGAGAAACAAAAAAAAAGCAGTCTTCTCCCTCTCTTTCTGTGGAATCAATCAAATCAAACTAATGGTTGAGTTGTCTAAATGGTGACCTGTCTTCAGTTACAACATCTTCATACTTCATTGCCAATCTTGGAGAGCCGATAGTTTCACTATTAGTGTTCTCTTTACCAAATCCATCACAACGTTGGGCAACTCTCTCCAAAGTTTTCATCAGCTTCATGTCTCCATCACACAGCTTCAACATTCCAACCTCCAATTCACTGATAAAACTCAAAAGATTTTGGTTTTCTGACGACAAACTCGCGACTTCCTTAACGAACTCTGTCTTTTCCGCTTCTGAAGCTGTTAGCTTTTCTTGCATTTGTGTGGTTACTTCCTTAAACTCTCTCTGCTTAGTTTCCAATTCAGCTCCTAACTTGGTTGCTTCTTTTCTGAAACAAGAAACTGATTCATCTAATGTTTCGAGTTTCTTGCTGAGACTAAAGTTTTCCTCTTCAAGCTCTTTGATCATCATCTTTTTCCATTCGGTTTCTACTGCGGTAAGAATCTCTGTGGCAGCGATTTTCTCCCAGGCATTGTGAAGTATATTAACTTCGTTTTGCTTCTGCTCCAGCTGCAAAGCTACAGACTTTATTGAACCCTCCAATTCATGCTTCACCTCGCATAAGTCTTGCTCTTTCTGTTGTAAAGCACTTGTAAAATTCTGCAATTCTCTTTCTGCAATCATATGCGCAAGAACGACATCCTCAAGCTCCCTACTAAGTGATTCTTGTTCCAACAAATCTACCTCTCTCTGTAGATTTATCAACATCTCGTCCTTATCCCTCATAAGAGTTTCTTTCTCTGAATCAGACGATCTTGCAGAGCTGAGAGCCTTTAGTTTATGCAACAGCTCGTTCTTCTCTTGCCTCATGGATTCTCCAATTCCAACCTGTTCAAGAAGAGAAGCTTCTACTCTTTTGCGCAGGTTCTGGTTTTGCTCGAGTTCAGATTTTAGCCTTTTAGCAATAGATTTCCAGACCCACAATTGGAATTCAAGCTGAAACACTTCCGAGGTTTGATCAGACAATTCAGAATTTGCTGTTTCTAGGGCCTCAGAAACGTCAGCAAGTTTCTTTTTAGCAATAGATTTCCAGACCCACAATTGGAATTCAAGCTGAAACACTTCAGAGGTTTTATCAGACAATTCAGAATTTGCTGTTTCTAGGGCCTCAGAAATGTCAGCAAGTTTATTTTTCGACTCGTTTTCCACCTCCACAACTTTTTCTTGCAAGAGAAGTTGACTTTTGGTAGACTCCTCAAGCATTTCCTTGTATTTATCAAGCTCCCTTTGTCTATGCTCTTCACTCTGATCAATGGCCTCAGTTTTTCTTATCAATGAAGCAGTCTTCTCAACCTCTTCTGCCAACTTAGCGTATGCAATGTCCACCTGGCTGCAGAGTTCTCTAATATTCTCCTTGGAATTACTTTCAAGCTGTGAAATCTGCTCCTCTAAAACCGCTTGACACTTTTCTGATTCCTCCAGCATCTCCTTATACTTCTGAATTTCTTCTTCCATCACTAAATTCTTCTCTTTGACCATACCAAAGGACTCAATCTGCCTTGTTAAAGCCCCCACCTTCTCACGTTCTACAACGAGGTCTGAGTTTGTGTTGTCCAGTGCATCACAGACTTGTAGAAGTTTTTCTTCATAATCATTTTCAGCCTCTGTCAATCTCTCTTTCATCTGAGTTTGGAATCTAGATGATTCCTCAACCATTTCTTTGTACCTCTCTACCTCTTTCTGCATCTGAAGATTCTGATCTTCGAAAACATCTAGCATGTCTATTCTTTTTAGCAAGCACGTGACCCTTTCACGTTCTTCTTCAATCTCTAGATTTGCCTTGACCAGCGCAGCATTCTTTTGGTCTAGCTGCTCCTTCAATAGAGAATAGCTTTTGTCATCTCTTTTGTCATCTTTGATTTGTTCATCCTTAACATTTGCAAGCCTTGACTGAGCCTCGGAGACTGTTTCTCTTAGCACTAAACTCATCACCGAGATCTCTTCATACTGTAGCCTCATTTTTGCTGTAGAAGAGTGAACGTTCTCAAGTTCCAACTCAACCTCTTTCAGTGCTGTCTCCTTGCTTTGCAACTGCAACTTATTATCATCTATCTCTTCTACCATCTTCTCCAGTTGAGAGCTCCATTCAGCTTCTTTGCTTCTTAAATTAGCTGAACAGTTCTTGTGCAAGTTTTCCAAGTTGCGAAACTTATTTTTCAGCTTTGATAGTGCAGAATTTCCTGATCCCTGAATTGTAGCTTCCTGGAGTTCTTTCAATGAACCCAGCAATTCGCGGTTTTCTTGTTCAAGTTTTCCTTTCTCATACTTCATCTCCTTAAAATATGCCTCTTTCATGTTCAAGGAGTGTCTCAACTCTGCAACTTCCTCCTCTCTTTTGCCAGCCAAATCATCAAGTTGTGTTCTTGCGTCTTGGTACTCTGCAAAAGCATCTTCGTATCTGGATTTGAGTTCAGAAACTTGGATTTCAAGATGTTTTCTTCGGGTCTCTTCTTGTGTCAGCACAGAGTTACACATCTGCAACTTCTTCTGAAGATCCTCTGAGATTCTAGTTTGTGAATCTAGTTTGGTCTGAAGAGAATAGATTTCATCTAAAAGCGTTGATCTTTCCTCCTCCCACTCTTTCTTGCTAGCATTGAACAGATTTTGGAGCTTCTCATATGCTTCCTCAAGATGCTTAAACTGCTCCTTCTTCCATTTCAGCTTTTCTTCTACTTGAGACTTCTCTTCTTCCAATTTCATCACTACATCATCTCTTCCTCTCATTTCTTTCATAGCTTTCACAGTTTTCTCAACTTCCATCCTTTTCTTCTCCGCAGCAGCTAAAAGCCCTTTGAGTCCCTCAGTCTCAGCTCTGTAAACATTATTTTCCTGCTCCATATCAATGTTCCTCTCACTTGCTTCATCCAAAGCTGACATCAGCTTTCTCTTCTCCTCTTCAAATTCCCTGTACTTATCTTCCCCATTAGCTCTAAGCTTATCATTAGCTTCATTCACGCGCTTGAGAAGAGAATCCTTTTCTCTCAAACAACGTTGTAGATCCTCGTTTGTTCGCTTCAACTCAGAAATTTCTCTTGTTTTCTCCCCAAGTTCAAATCCTTGCTTCTCAGTTACCAATCTCGCCTCTCGAATTTCTACTAATTGTTCCTTCTGAACCTTGTTTAGATTATCAAGAAGCTCCGTTTTGTTTCTATATTCCAATCTAAGCTTTTCATTTTCGGATTTCACTTCATCAAGCTCTTCATATACCTTCTCCATTCCAAACTACGTTCAAGCACACAATTTAACCTAAAATACCAAATGAAACAACCGTTGAGAAAATCGAAACCCATACACAAACTCTCCCTAAATAAAATTTGATTCTACAGATCTATAGGAATTAAGAAACTTCAGATTCTAAGAACTTGAACAAATCAAACCCTAATTAATAGACTCAACACATGAAACGAAAAAAAAATCCACAAATCAAAGTACCTGATTCGGAATACTGAATCGTTAAACAACAAATTCCATCAAAAAATTTCGATCGATCTGCTTCAAATTCTTCAGGATAAGAGAGAGACTGTACGAGAAAATGGGAGAAGATGAGTGAGTTAAACAACAAATTCCATCAACAAATTTCGATCGATCTGCTTCAAATTCTTCAGGATAAGAGAGAGACTGTACGAGAAAATGGGAGAAGATGAGTGAGAGAATCGCGAGAAGGAGCCGTTGGAAGAGAAAAAGGAATAAGTTTTAAATTTTAAATGTGCAAACGGAGATCTAGTTAACACCGTTAATTGACTTCCACCGGTTCAACTGTTTTAATTATGGGCCTTTATAAATGTCGGCCCATTACTTTTAAATGCCAACCTTTTTATTTATTTTTATTCATATTTTTTACATTCAGTGTAATAAAAATTTGGATTATTGATTTTAGGGGTAGTACGTCATTGAGAAAAATTCTTGTGCAAGATGATGTTACTGCAACTTCCACGTTATTAATAAATAAACTTGTGAAGGATCGTTACGTTTACGTGCACGTGTTTTTTTATTCCTACATATATACGTCAACGTTATGTATGAAAGAATATGTCCAAGTAAAACAAAATAAAAAGTCATTTTGTATTTTTGTTGTGTAACGTTTTATACAAAATCAAATAAAGTAACGATATAACAGTTGGATTTCATTTTCTAGAAAATTGACTCGTGGACACACAAATCTTTTTTTACTCATGCTAATCCCCATGCCCATTGTGTACAAAATATACATATCTAATGCTTCTTGTCGACATAGCTTGAAAAGTCATGTAAATGATTTGTTGACAATACTAGAAACAAATGTGTACTATAATTAACATAACTTCTTTTTTTATTTTTTTGTAATTCAGAGGTTCATCCGGAACTTCGGCCCAAACTAATCATTTTTAAGTATAATTTTTTTTTCACAGCTTTGATGTGGATTGGGTGACCAAATGCAATCGAACCCAGATCTTGAAATATATACATACACAACCCCAAACAATTAGGATACTACCACTTAGTTTATAATTAACATAACATAACAAGAACAGTTCGTAAAACTAATATGAATGAGGTTGGCTGATGAAATGATTAAAAAAATATATGATCAATTAATTAGTTATAATTATCATACATGTTTATTAAGTCGTTGATGTCATTCGTTTTTCGACAACATAACATTAACGACCAGCTGTTGGAAAGTGCAACACGTCTACCTTATTACATTAACAATTTAAGATTTATGAAACAGAAGGAATACTAGTAACATTTTTCATTATTATTTTTTGACGAATTTAACTTAGGATGGTCGACCCGAGTTTGGTTTTAATGTCTTCGATGTTATTTTCCAGTACAAATTTAATAGTTAAATCGTTTAAACCAAATTAATATTCGACTGTACTTTTTCCGACCTAAATAACGTAATTCTACTTAGTTTGTTTTTTCTTGGATGCTATCTTAATATCTAAAGCGGTGAGTAAAAAGTTACAAACCAAAGGCACATAATACATTAATACTTATCCACACGCGTCGATGACTTGTACAAAACTTTATCATTCATAACGAGTAACAAACATAGGAATCCTTTCATAAATACAAAGGTTTTGTTAACTAATTAAGCAATTAGAAATATCTTATATTTTTGCTTTTGTTGTATTGAAATATGCCCACAATTATTTCATTTTACTCATCAAAATTAACAAAAAAGGAAAGGTGTTCTATTCGTAAATAAGATAGTAATACAGAGCAAATACATGAATACAAAGAAGCAAAAGCCAAATAAAATTGTGTAGTCAACGCAAAATCAATTAAAGAAGGAGAATTATCTAAAACATTTATAGAAAGATTCGGTAAAAGTATGAGTCTTATCTCTAAATCATACAAGATTTTCCTAATCTCGACGAGTTATAAGTCAGAAGTCAGAACCAAAGGCAGATGAGTTCACCACGTGTCCACAAGATGAGCCTCATACATACGCAAAACTGATTGGATAAAATATGACACATCATCAATTTTGTACGGTTGTAGGCAGCCACTGTTTATGAATCAACGGTAGATAGGAACTCTTCCTTTAAATTAATTAAGTAAGTATATAATAATATTTGTGTCTTCCGAAAATGACGTTTAAAATCTATATTTATGTGAAAGTCCATCAATCAATCATATACTATTGTAATTTAGTGATTGGAGAAGCTGATCGTGAATTTATGGCCGTTGGATCTAACTAAAACCAAAAGATATGAGAAATCGAATTTATAAATTGCAGAAGAAGACGACTTTGGCTCTTGAGTAGAAGAGACGAATTTGGTCGGAGGGGATAAGAGAGAGATGATGGAAGGATACGATCCATAATTTTTTGTTTTTTTAGGGTTTCTCTTGTCCAATCGATTAAAATTTTCGTGTGATTTCACCGATTTTTGAGTGTTGAATTTGATTGTCAAATTCTAGGGTTCTTTATATATCTTTCCGATTCCTGGTGAAACATTCTTTGTTTCTCCGGGTTTCAATGGTAAAGCTTAGATCTTGAGCTTCGAGTTTCGAGTTTTTAGCTAAGATTTAAATAAAGTTCTTTTTCATTCTTTTCTAATTCTGGGGATTTAAGATTATTTTGTTTCATTTTCTAAACCGTTAAATTGATTTCTTCTGATTCATTTACAAGTTACAACAAAAAGGGGGTTCAATTGTGTTTTTGCTGTGATATTTCACCAAATTAATGGTGGAATTCCCAAAAAAAACAATCCAATTCTTGAAATGATGAAGAGACCGATCCCAAGTTGGCCATGGTGGTTATTAGGAGGTAGAAAAGAGAAAGAGACTGAAGCTCTTATTAAGTTCCCTACAAAGATAACTCGAGCTAATAAAAGGAAAGAGCTTCAACTTGAGAGCTTTGGTTCGTCTGGCTCTGAATCTGTAGCTGTTGTTGCTGTTGTTGCTGTTGCTGATGGTCCTGAATGGTCTGTTGGATGGACTGAGCCACACGGACCTGATTTTCAAAGTGAAGATGAAGGAGATGATGGTGGTTTCTTAGTTCTGGTTCCTTGTTACAGAGCTGTCGTTGAAGGCTCTAGTAATAACCAGCTCTTGAGTGCTGTCAAGAATCTCCCTAATGGTTTGTCTCCTGGTATGAACCATAGCTTCTCTCTTGGATAATGATCTTACTTTGTTGCTCTGGTTCTTTATTTTTGCCTAGAGTCCATTAAAAGGATATATGTAGTCTGGCTTTTTTTGTGGTTGTGGTTTTGGTTTAGTAAACTACCTTAGAGATTTCTTTTGATATTTGATCGCCATGTGCGATGATCTACAGTCTTTCCTATTGATGTTTCAACATTTTTGTCTTAATTAATAATCCAAAGTGCAAAGTTTTCTAATTCATTGTCATTTTCTTCTTATCAAATGTGCAGATGGGAAGAACTACATGGAGCAATGGCTTTCATCTCTGCAGAATCTTTGACCAGGTCTCTTCCTTTTGTAGTTTAGTTAGTACTAGTAGTTTTAGATCCTCTAATAGGCTCTGAAGAATCATTCTAGTTACTACATTAATCCTGAAAAATCACAAAAAAAAGGAGAAAAAAGGGAAAGAAAAAGTGAGAACAAAAAACAAGCACTAGTAGTTTTATGGTTTAGATTAAGATTATGGGTATTGCTTACAAAAAGGAAAAGAAAAAAAAGAATGTGGGGTTGGAAAAGTTAAGGAGAAGAAGCCAGCTTTAGGGTTCATATTAAGATTGGTTACATTCAGAAAACAGATGAAAATCCAAGTAAAGAGAATGGAGAAGAAACTACATTGATCATGGAAAAAGAATAAGGGATCGGGGGAAGAAGTGCTAGGGTTTATATCAAGAGATCAAATTGATGGTGTGAATATGGGATTATTCAGTTGAGTTAGAAATTCATGTAAATACAAAAAGAGTGATGTATATACACTTGTATCTATCTTGTCCTGTATCATAACCTCCGATTGCAGATTGTATTTGTATGTAATACTAACAACCACTGATCTTTTTTTTGTATATAGAAACACTACTGCCACTGTAATTCTCAATAAACATCTTCTGTATTTGTTATAAATATATATATTGTTATTGGTGGAGCAGGAAGAATTTCTCTGAATTTTGTATGTTCAATTTCTTTAGATCTTTTTCTGAATTTTTGATTTCAAGATTACTTCAAAAAGTAAAATAAACAGGAAAAAATAAGAGTAACAAAAAAAAATAGAATTTTGATGTAAGAATACTAATATCTGTTTTTGTACATGTCAATGGGTCATCAGGAGGAGGAGACTCATGGGTCCCATTTCTCGAATTCTTATGCTAGTTAAAACAAAGCATCCACCGTCAAGTAGTAAATTACCATTAAGCAGCTTATGTTGAATACTTAGACTTAAAGGAAACTTTTTAATTGGCTTTAATCATGGATGTAATAAGAATTTTCTTAACAGTTGTAAAATATCAAACATAAGAAGGGTAGTTTAGTCATTTACTGAGGTAAAGACAAACCGGTGATGGAGACCTGAGTTAGAAAGACGAGTTTCGTTAACGCTCTGTTTCTCACTTCAGAGCCAAAGTTAGCAAAAATTATAAGGAAGAAGAAGAAGAAGAAACTGGAAAATGAACTTTAAAGCTCAGTTCACTTCACAAGCTTATAGTTTATTTTAAATTTGGAGTATTTGGGAACAATGGATTCCGGGTCTGGTTTGGATCCGGATATTGGTAATAAGAGCAAAGGAAGTGGTGGTGGTAATGGCGAGAGAAAGTTCGGTGCTTTCTTGAAGAGAGTAGAACCCTTTTTACCTAAAAAGGATTTGAATCCAAGAGACTTAAGATCTTGGGCCAAAAAAATTGGGTTTGTCTCCGGTTACTCCGGTGAAACCAGCACGAGTACTCGTTCCAAGTTCGGTGATTTTGATTTGCCAAAAGGTAGAGATCAAATAGTCCCCGACCCGATTCTTGGAAGAAATAGACCCAAGAGAGGATCCGAAATCGAACACGTAACCGGATCTGAACCCGGTTCTGGGTCCGGGTCTATAGAGGAAGAGAAAAGACTAAACCGGGATGAGGCAACGTCGGAGACGGAGAATGAAGGCGGGAAAATCAATAAGGATTTGGAAAATGGGTTTTATTATCCAGGCGGTGGAGAATCATTAGAAGATGGAGAATGGCCTAAACCCATTAATGTAATGAAGTTTGGTCTTAGAGATTATCCTGGATTCGGTTAGTTTTCAATCTCAGCTTCTTTAAATAAAGGAAGATCCTTTCAAACATATGACTAAGAAAGATTCCTTTTTTTTGTTGTTGTTGTTGAATTGAAATGCAGTTCCACTTATCTATTACGGTCTACAACAGTATCTGTCTCTTGCTGGTTCACTCGTGTTTATTCCTTTGGTTATTGTACCAGCCATGGATGGTTCCGATGTAAGCTTCTTCTTTTTTCTTATTACATGGATTCTTCTTTGTATATGTTCTTGATTAGTAATTGACTTCTTGTGATGATAGAAAGATACTGCTGCAGTGATCTCAACAATGCTGCTTCTTACTGGAGTTTCAACTATACTTCATTCTTATTTCGGAACTCGGCTTCCTTTGGTTCAAGGAAGCTCCTTTGTTTACTTGGCCCCGGCTTTGGTTATCATCAACTCTGAGGAGTTCAGGAACCTCACCGAGCATGTAAGTTTGCAAACATATGATTAAGAAAGAAGGATTTTGAACTTTGTGATGAACTGGTATTTCGGTTCTGCGCAGAAATTTCGAGACATAATGAGAGAATTACAAGGGGCTATAATTGTTGGTTCATTATTCCAATGCATATTGGGATTCAGTGGTCTCATGTCCCTTCTTCTTAGGTAATTCGAGTGAATCAAACCGAGGTTTCTTGGTTTAGTACAAATATCAGATTTTTCTTCTTAATGATGTGTTTTCTTGAAACTCTATTTTCAGATTTATTAATCCTGTCGTAGTAGCCCCAACTGTAGCTGCAGTAGGATTAGCATTCTTTAGCTATGGATTTCCACAAGCCGGTACTTGTATTGAGATCAGCGTTCCCTTAATACTTTTGCTTCTCATTTTCACATTGGTAAGAAGAACTTGCCTCAGCTTGAATAATAAAAGCATATTACTAACTCTCTGATAAAGGCATTGTTTTCAATCCAACTATTTTCAGTATCTCCGTGGAGTTTCACTCTTTGGGCATCACTTATTCCGAATTTATGCGGTATATAGTCTATCTTTTGTACAAGTGAAGTGTAAAGTTTCAATCTTTTTGTTTTGTTTTGAGGAATCAGGCCTTTTGCTTTTTCTGTCATGTTTCTTAGGTGCCACTGAGTGCTCTGATCATATGGGCGTGTGCATTCTTTTTAACTGTTGGTGGGGCATACGAATACAGAGGTTGCAACGACGATATACCGAGCTCTAACATATTGATAAATGATTGTAAGAAGCATGCATATACTATGAAACATTGCAGAACAGATGCTTCAAATGCTTGGAGAACTGCTCCTTGGTTCAGAATGCCTTATCCATTTCAATGGGGGTTTCCAAATTTTCACATGAGAACTTCTATCATTATGATCTTTGTGTCTTTGGTTGCATCAGTGGATTCAGTACGTATTCACTCATCTTTTCCTTTACTGTTTCTCCCCGTCAAGGTGTGATCTTGCTGCTAAAATGTTGGAGTTGGTGTGCACTTGTAGGTTGGAACATATCATTCTGCCTCTATGTTAGTGAATGCTAAGCGCCCGACAAGGGGAATTGTTAGTAGAGGTGTTGCATTAGAAGGTTTTTGCAGTTTATTGGCTGGAATCTGGGGTTCGGGTACCGGGTCAACTACTTTAACCGAAAATATTCATACGATCAACATCACTAAGATGGCTAGCCGAAGAGCCTTGGTGATTGGAGCTATGTTCTTAATAGTATTGTCATTTTTGGGTAAGCATCATCCAATGAATGATCCAAAGTGTAACTCTTTATCATACCTTTGACTTCATTTTGTAAAATTTACTTTAATTTGACAGGAAAATTAAGCGCGATTCTTGCTTCAATACCACAGGCTTTGGCTGCTTCAGTACTATGCTTTATATGGGCACTTACTGTAGCTTTAGGTCTATCGAATCTACGGTATGCACAAACATCAAGCTTTAGGAACATAACCATAGTTGGAGTCTCACTGTTTCTTGGACTGTCCATCCCTGCTTATTTCCAACAGTACCAGCCACTATCTAGTCTAATACTACCGAGCTATTACCTGCCCTTTGGAGCCGCGTCAAGCGGACCATTCCAAACGGGTATCAAGCAAGTAAGCCACTTTCCTTCTGCTGTCTTGATTAGCATTTACTGGACAATGACTGAGTGACTCTCTTCTTACGCAAACTGCAGCTTGATTTTGCGATGAACGCAGTGTTATCTCTGAATATGGTTGTAACCTTTCTACTAGCTTTCGTACTGGACAACACTGTACCGGGTAGTAAGGGAGAGCGAAAAGTATATCAGTGGACACGAGCTGAGGATATGGAGATAGACCCTGAGATGCAAGCTGATTACTCATTACCAAGAAGAATTTCTCAGTTTTTCGGTTGCAGATGTTGCTAGTAGATGTTTAAGCTCCAATTTCAGTTTTTCAGTAGCTTACACAGAAACACACATGTTCTTGATTATATGGAAGAAAATGTTCTCATGAAAAAATGAGTTGCAAGTTTGTGTGACTTCTTGCTTAAACGACGTCGTAGTGAGAGTCCCTTCCAATGTTTTTTTTTTTTTTTTTTTTTTTACGAATGTAAAATTTAATCATAAAAAAAAAAAACCATGGTTACATTATATGCATCTTTGAGTAGAGATGTTTTTGAAAGATAGAAAATAAACAGAGGGAGTCCCTTCCAATGTTACGTTTGCCATATTGGCCATTGGGCAGCCTAAATAATGAAACTGACTAATCCGCAGGATGGAACAGAGTACACATATACACAAAAATAATGAATTTTCCTCAAAGAATGAAATGTTGTTTTTCGGTGTTACTGTTATAAGCTATGATATTTAAAACTTACAAGAAGTGTACATGCTAGCATTTTTGCTTGGGACCGTATCTATGCAGTTGAAAAAAAAAACGAGACTTTGATCAGTACTTGATGACATGGTGGCGTAACCATAGTTCATACATGATCATGTGAAATGCGTCGAATTTGACAGAAGCTGAGTTCCATTGAAAATGCTTCTGCACCTGCACAACAACAAAGTCAGTCAGCTTCTTGTACAGAAGATTGGAGAAAAGGGTGAAAATTTCTCTTTACCTTGACCAAGTTGTTATGCAACAAAACAAACTCTGAGTGAGGTATGTTCTTGAGGATCTGCTTGAGGTTATAGACATCTTGCTCTCTGAGCACAACTGCAAATTTTCGCCAATCCAGGATGTCGTTGAAAGGGAGGTCGTAGAAGTCTGACAGTATGACTGTCCCAAAATAAAACGCCAACCAAATCAGTTTCTCTGTTGGTATAGCGTTCTAACGAATGCATAAAGAGTATACGAGAACATGTACCAGGAATACATCCGTAATGGATCGAGTCAGTTATGCGAGCGCTGTTGACTTGAGAACCACCGGGGCATATGCAGAATTTCGTCCGGTAGAATCTCTTCTGATACACTAAATGCCCAGTAGCCCTATTAATTCTGTTGTTTGAAATATCGAGCTCTGTGTCGTTTTCCCACACACGGGCAAGTATTACCCGTATCTTTGAATTTCGATGACCAGCCCAAAAACCAAGTGTAGTCCTGTAACACCACCGTAAGTATTAGCAAAAACACTATTGAATCAAGTTCAAACAGAGATGAAGACTATGATACAAAACTGAGACAACAATACAACTCTAGGAATCTAATTAGTTTAAGAACCTATAAAAGCCTCTCCAATCACAATATCAGTGTTTGATACTGCGGAGAAATTTAACAGCAAAGCTATAAACTTCTCATTAACAAAACACAGGCACAAAACTGATTACATGCAGAGAACTGAATCCTCCTCTTTCTTAAACAAAACAAACGCAAAATGACAAAAGAATACGATAAAGAGCTTAAATTACCGGTTTTCGACATCATTCCCACCGGCAGGAAGTGCAAATGGTTGAAGAACTTGAGGCAAAGCAACATCTTTGTGAGGAATGAAACCAACATTGTAGCTAGGTGAACACACAACCCTAATAGTATTCTTAATCAGAAGTGGAGATCCCTCAAAAGCTCTAACACCAACATCGTGACAAGTAACAAAGAAGTGATCTGCTCCTAAGGTTCTATTCCAATAAGGGTACTTCAAAATCAATCCATCAACGTAATTTTGAACAATCACCGTCATGTTTTCATATGAAGTTCCCTGCAAAAAAATAAGAATCCAAAATTCCCAAAAAATCAGGAACTAACCCTAAGTTGAGTGAATCAAAGTTTTAAACTCTTACTTTGCCTCTCATCTTGTGACACGAAATTGGAATGAAGAAGAGATCCGCTTCATCTGGATCTAGGGTTCGAAATCGACTCTCTCTAATGTTCTGGAAGAAGTAACCTTCACTAGCATATTTACCGGTAACTTTCCTCGGCGTCTGATAAAACGTATTGGGATCTCCATCGGGATAAATGTAAACCTTAAATCTCTTCTCCATCTCAGCGTAATTCAATCGGAAAGCTTCCGGAGAATGATAAACATCGGAGTAATTATCTTCCGTTGCCGTTGCTGCGCCGTCGTCGTCGTTATCAGTCTTATCTTCCTTGACAAAGGTCTGAGGAACATGAATCGAACCAACGACGATCGGAGACGGCGGCGGAGAAGTGCGTAAGGAATTGAGAGAGAGGTAAAAGAGGGAAAGGAAAGTGAGAATAGCGACGGTGAGAAGTGATCCTTTGAGTGAACATAGAGGCGAAGATCCACCGCCGGGGAATGAGAGCTGCGATGGTTTAACGATCGTCATCGTCCGTCGGATATAAACTCTATGAATTGATTGCAAATTTTCAATCTCTGCATTTAGCTCTTTTAGCTGCTTTTTTTTTGTGTGAGCTCAGACATGCTTATTTTTGATTAGAGATTACTTAAATTATTTTCATATTATTGTTTAACATATTATTGTCTTTGTTTAAGAAATTAGTTTGGCCATTGCATTGGTCTGTCTACAATATTTTGGTTTTAATAGTTTTTTTTATTATTATTATAATAACTAGGATAGATCTCAGACCAAAACATATTGTTTTGGACTAAAACACAAGGTTTGTAGAAAATTGAATATTTTAGTCAGTTAAATGTTTAAATCTCAGCAGGGAAGAACCCACGATTATTTTCATAAATGATGGATTTGATCATATATATTCTGAAAACACTGTGTACATTTTTTTTTTTGATAAAGAAATATATTAACTGTGTACATTTTTAAATAGTTTTGTCACATCATTTAATTCATACAATTAATCCAACGTTACAACTTGTTCGTTATGTATGCAACACAAAAGTTCACAATGTATATGACCACTCCAAAAATATAGAAAATTGCTAAGTTTTCATTAGGAAAATTTCCATTATTATGGTCAGCTCCCCGTTTTATAAGTTATATATATAAATATATTCTTTGTAACTTGTAAAGGGAAACTATAAAGGAAAAGTAAGAAACTACATATTTTCCGTATTCTTCTATGAATATGAGTCCTATTAGAATTCTAATATCAGAAGTCAAAGTAACTCCTAGTTAGGTTTTGGTGCACCTATTCTGACTTTGTTTAACAAATTAAACCACACACGCATATAAATATGCATTGAACCAAAGATCTTATTCTTTACATAATTTTGATCTGGAGATTTTGATAGAAATTTAAAAGATGAGTTCCCGTAAGAAGATAGCTTCATCCATTATCTGTTTCCTTCTGTTACTTCTTCCTCTTGCTATCGCCTTTTCTGAGCCGACAAGGTCAGTTTACTTTATTTATTTTCTTCATATGTTACAGTCAAACACATACATACACATTTACATATATATATATATGTGCACATAATTCACATGTTTCGCAATTCGCATACATATTTTGTTTGTTTGTTTTGTGCTAGCAGTTGTGATTCTCGTATGAGTTTTTGACGTAGAAATTTTGATTATGAAAAAGACCTTTTGGAAGCATATAAAACAAAGAATTTTTATTTTATTTTTCCTTAATTAATCGTGCATATAAGTTCTTGGATTGTTGTATTAACTTTTAAGAGTTGTTTTAAAGGTTACAGTTTTTTTTTTTCGCGTCTAATACTAGAAACAAACTCTAATATCCATGTGTGCGTTATAATTAGCTTAATTAATTGTATGTGTGCCCATTGAACGTTTTTCAATTCAATGCATTGACTTTATTAAACTGTAATTATTAAAATTCAACAGGAACTTAGATGGAACAAGTGCAAGAGCTCCAACAGTGCAGCAGATTAGAAACAGACACGGGACTAGAGAGGTACATTTAACACTACGTTTTTAATCAATAATTAAAAATATATACAACATGCTAATGTATATAAAAATGAATGTTTTCAGGTGGTGGTGGACAATGGAATTATCAGTGTCAGTTTCTCGAGTCCTCAAGGACTTATAACTGGGATCAAATACAAAGGAATCGATAATGTTCTTAATCCACATCTCGGAGCTCGAGGGTGATTAATTTTCAATAAATTAATATTGTAGTAATCTGATATTTTATCCCAAAATCTTTGATTATGTAAGTTGACTAATTAGTTCGATTCACTGTAGGTACTGGGACATAACATGGCAAGGACAAAACATTGGCGGCTTAGATAGGTAATTAACTAGTTTATTGATTTGTCAGCTAAGAATGTACCATTTGATAAGACTAACATGTGTTCACATTTGTAGAGAATGTATCTAACTTAATGTATGACTGATTTAATCTTTCTAATTTATTGACTTACTAGTATTATGGTATAGAAAGATCTAGAAGACCCATAATATTAATGTTAATATTATGTAATTATGAATAAAAATATTTAGATATATTTGTATCTATCTAGTTTAGGAAATCTCTTTTATTATATAAACATATGTATCCTAATGTTTATGATTATGAGAGTCAATAATAATAATTCTTCCAATCTCTTTCTCTCATCAATCTATCATATGGTCTGTCCTGTTGACAGTCAAAGTCAATTTTTATATTATTGAAAATATTTTTTTTGTTTTTGATAAAAATAAAATATTATGACTTAACCAAAAATCTATATATCTATGATTTCTTTAGAAATATTAATTTTTTACTAAGTTATTATATGGTTAAGAAAATAATAAAATAATCTCGTTGAATTGATATTTTATTGAATGAGATACTAAAAACCAGTTTTATGATGTAAGAATAATAAGAGAAAAACAAATATATATATATATACACAAATAAAATAGATGTATATTTTGAATATTAATTCAGACTCTCTTATGATCATAGCAAATATCAACAAACAAAGATTAGACTTCTTTTTTTTTTTTTAAAGTTCAAAACAAAGATTAGACATACATGAGAATATTGAACTTACATGTGGAGATGCCGATGGTTGTACACGTTGAGCTTTCTATCATTTTGTTTTTGAATCTGATAGAAATAGCTTAGAGTGTCATGATACAAATTCTTGAATCTTCAATGGAAAATAATAAAAAGGAAAAAAAAATTGCTGGAAAGGGGAGAGAATGAGAAATAGATTTTAAAAGAAGATAAATCAGTTTATTATTTTTAGATGGTTACAAAATTTAAACAATCATGTAATCATGGTGTGGTGTGTAAGAAAATTTAGGGATTTGTTTTAATAATAAGTTGGTTTATATGATTTCTTTTGCTTTTCAAATTTTTGTTTCAAAATATGTAGAAAATATAAAGATATGAAGATATGTAGAAAATTTTTAATACTAATATTATGAACCAAATTCCATGTGGCAGGTTCTTATTTGTCAAGTGACGTGTGATTTATAATATAAAGGATATTTGTTTTTGGTTCAGAATCGAAGGAACCAAATTTAGAATTGTAACTCAAACCCAAGAACAAGTAGAGATTTCGTTCTCTAGAACATGGGAAGGTGGTTCTCATATTCCATTAAACGTAGACAAGAGGTACATTATACATACAAATACTTCAGGTATCTACACATGGAATCTTTGAGAGACTTCCCGAATGGCCAGAAGTCGATATGGGTCTAATTCGAATGGCCTTCAAACTAAACCCAGATAGGTATTCAATTTAGTAAAATCAAATACGTTATTTTATTTAATTTTCTTTTAAAAAGTTTATTCAAACTCAATGAAAATATGTTTGTAGATTTCATTACATGGTGGTGGCGGATAATCGACAAAGAGAAATGCCGACTGATGATGACCGTGACATCCATCGTGGCCATGCCAAGGCTCTTGCTTACAAAGAGGCTGTAGAATTAGTTCATCCTCATAACCTGATGTTCAAAAATCAAGTAACTAATCTTATTATATACATATTTAAATTTAATAAAAATATGTATTAGTAACTTATGATATTCAGTTTAGAAGAGTGATATTATTAGTATATGACTAAGACAAGTCACATGTTCGAATATTGAGTGTGTTAATTATTGACATTAGGTGGATGATAAGTACCAGTATACATGTGAGGTCAAAGACAACAAGGTGCACGGTTGGATCTCAACCAAGTCCAAAGTCGGCTTTTGGATCATTTCACCTAGCGGCGAATACCGATCTGGTGGACCGATCAAACAGGAGCTGACATCTCATGTTGGCCCTACGGCCATTACGGTAAGAGATGATTCAAAATTAATTAGCAAAAAGATTACATATTTTTACTATATACTAAATCTTTTAGTTAACATAATTTAAATATGCAGACTTTTATAAGCGGGCATTATATTGGTTCGGATATGGAGACACACTACAACGCTGGTGAAGCTTGGAAAAAGGTCTTGGGGCCTGTTTTCGTCTACTTAAACTCTGATTCTTCTACCACCAATAATACTCCCGATTTATTATGGAGTGATGCTAAACGACAGGTTAATTTTGTTAATTGTCATTATTAATTTTCAAGTAAGAAGAGACGTTAATTTTTTTTTAACTTATTAATTTTTTTCAGTCCGAGAAAGAAGTTGGAGCGTGGCCGTACGATTTTGTAGCATCCTCTGATTTTCTTACTCATCGAGAAAGAGGAATCGTTACCGGTCGTCTCCTAGTCAACGACAGGTTTGTTTTTTATTTAGTTATTTTATACACAAATCTAAAATTTGTTTTGACTTTTTTTTTTTTAATTTATATGAATTCTTGGCAAATATTTTTAGATTCTTGACGCCGGGAAGATCTGCATATGTCGGTTTAGCACCGCCGGGAGAAGCTGGTTCGTGGCAGACAAATACTAAGGTTTATTTATAATTATTACTTTGGTCTCTCTTCCTTTAAATTTAACAAATTGAATTATCTTAATTCCATGTATTGATCGTTGACTTTTGTTAATCAGGGTTATCAATTTTGGACAACGACGAACGACACCGGTTATTTCAAGATAGAAAACGTTAGACCGGGAATTTACAATCTGTACGGATGGGTTCCCGGTTTTATCGGAGACTTTAGATATCAAAACCTTGTTACCGTTGGTGCGGGTTCAACGATTAGTCTCGATAGAATCGTGTACGAGCCTCCTAGGAACGGTCCAACGTTATGGGAGATTGGTGTACCGGATCGAACCGCACGAGAATACTTTATACCAGAGCCATACAAGGATACAATGAACCCTTTATACCTAAACCACACAGACAAGTAAGTCTTAAATCCTCATTATCCGGTTCACCAAAACTGGTTTTTCGGATCTGATGATTCCGGTTTTGTTGTTCCACAGGTTTAGACAGTACGGATTGTGGCAACGATACACAGAGTTGTATCCAAACAACGATCTCATCTACACAATTGGATCTAGTAACTATAGCCAGGACTGGTTCTACGCTCATGTCACACGGTAAAAAGTTATAAGAAGGTGAAATTTTCAACGATTTCTTGAATAAACTTTGAATCTTGATTTGTATTTTTCTACAGGAAAATTGGTTCAACCTACGTGCCAACAACATGGCAGATTGTGTTTCATCTTCCATATACAAACTGGCGAGGCAGCTACACATTGCAGCTAGCTTTAGCCTCGGCTGCACGGGCTACTCTACAAGTACGGATCAATAACGAATACTCAATGCCGCTTTTCTCAACGGGTAATATCGGAAGAGACAATGCTATAGCAAGACACGGAATCCATGGAATCAATCGGCTTTATAGCATCAATGTGCCTGGAAGGTTGCTAAGAACCGGGACCAACACAATTTATCTACGACAGGCAAAAGCAATAGGACCTTTTGAAGGTCTTATGTATGATTATATTCGTCTAGAGGAGCCTTCTAGTCAATAGAATCATACAGTAGTTACGAGATCAGTTTTTTTTTTAACACAATTTTTAGGAGATTATAGTTGTATATAGATCAGGGTTTTTGTGATTTACAGAGTTTTGATCTATTTTTTTAATGAAATTGATTTGGATTTTGATATGATTGTTATGGTTCATAGCACTATCATAAGAGTTATAAGTGTTCAAGTTTATATTTTGACTTTAAAAACCGGAACAAAACTGAAGCATGAACAAGAAAATACCACCAGCAACAGAGACGTTAAGAGATTCAAACTCACCTGCCATGGGAATGCTCACGAGGTCACATATTTTCCGTGACTGCTCAGACAAACCGTTCCCTTCGCTACCTAAAATCAAGCATAAAGGCTTCTCTGCTAAAGATTGAGCAAAATCTAAGGAAAGCTCGGAAACAGGTCTCAGTTTGTGAGTTGTAGTTGCTGGATGACCAGCTAATAGCTTCATCTGGAATTCATGTTCTAGAAGCTTAAGGTGGTTCCAATTGCCGGACACTATAGGTAGCTGAAACGAAGCACCTCGGCTTGCTCGGAGAGCTTTGTTGTTGAATGGATCGCAACAACCCGGAAGCAGAAATGCACCATCCTATCGAAAACATAGCCAAATAACGATGATTCCTCTCATTAGAGATTTATCTTAAATACAATAAAAAGGCTGATCATTTATACCCAATTAAAAGCCATAGCTGATCTGATTAATGTGCCAAGGTTCCCCGGGTCCTGCAACAACATTGAATAGCAACTATTACCAATCCAAAGTTCCTTCCTTGATCAAGCATGACGTAAAAGATCGTTTCAAAACAAAGGAACCAACAGAACAAATTAACCTGTATGCTGTCCAGAACAAGAACTCGGTGGGTAGAAGGGAACCATTTCTTGCAATCTGCTAAGATAGATGCACCATCTTTAAGATCAATGAAGCTTCTAGGGATTCTCATTAAGGCAATGGCTTCAACAGATTCAGTAGATTGCACTCCAGAGAGTTTCTTCATCACCAAAGAACTTACTCGAACAATGCGGATACTTAAACTCTCTAGTCCTGGTGGAATCTGAGCTTCCTCGTGGAGAAGTAGACATTCAATTTCAGTTGTGATTCCTTGCTTATTCGCTTGGAACATAAATACTTCCCTGTGAACGAGATGTAATCAAAGTTATCTCCTTGAAACTCATTAAAAGAAAAAAAGAAACTACTTTCCTCAATTCGCTCCGTGTAGCAATCAAGAAAACAGAGAAACTAAGGTAAGAATTGTACGAGAAGAAGACGAAACCACTGAGAAATACCTAATTGGAATTGCTCCGACGATAAGAACAGAGCCATGAGCGTGGCGATAAGAGGAGCTCTGGCGGAGCTTCAAGCAGTGTTTGACAAAAGGGTTTGTAGTGCTGGTGATAGATTTCACATGAGATGGCAACGAAACCCTAATCTCCGTAGATTTATCAGAACCTTCGATAAGGATATCATCGGAAGGGTTTACCTGAATTTGAGTTCTCGGTAATTGAGCTGATAAAGCTAGAAGCTTTGAAGCTACTAAGGTTTTGATTTCAAATGGGAGACGTGGTGACACAGATTGTGAAGCGAAAGCACATCCGCAATGCATTGGCTTCTGCAACTAATCCGATTTCTCTTCTTCTCCGGTGAAGCCAATTCGCAGAAGATGACTAGAAGAGGTCCATAATCATAATCTGTAGAAAAGCCCATTACATTTAAAAGAGACCAATATTTTAGGCCCATTAATGGATGTTCTAACGGTAAATTCTCTTCGTCATTATGAGGCCCATTAAGATTTAAGGGATGTTTTAACGGTAAATTCTCATTTTTTTTGTTGGTTTTAATTTTTTATCTTTGCTTCTTCTTCCTCCAAGAATCTGCAAATTTGGTTTTTTCGTGTTCGTTCAGTGACTGAATCATCGTGTTTTTAAATGCAGTGTTATAGAGAACCCCGATGTGATTGTTTGATCACTATCTTCATCAGTTTGTGATGCACTTCTTAGAGAAATCAGTTCTTCTGGGATTGACCAGCCGATGCAGCTCTCTTCGCGTTTTCAAACAGATACAAACTCAACTGATTTCTCGTGATCTTCTTCGTGATGATTTAGTCGTCAACAAATTCGTGACCTTTCTGGGTAAATATGCCGATTTTGCATCTTACAGCTGTGAAATTCTCCACAGAATCCGTCGTGTGTTGAACTCTTTCCCGTATAACACGCTTTTGTCAAGCTACGCAGTCTGCGATAAACCAAGAGTCACGATTCTTGTTTACAGAACATTTGTGAGTAACGGTTTTTCACCGGACATGTTCACGTTTCCTCCAGTTTTCAAGGCTTGTGGGAAGTTTTTAGGGATCAGAGAGGGGAAACAGTTTCATGGAACTGTCACGAAGATGGGTTTCTCTGATGATATCTATGTGCAAAACTCGCTTGTTCATTTATATGGTGTGTGCGGAGAATCAGTGAATGCATGTAAAGTGTTCGATCAAATGCCTGTGAGAGATGTAGTTTCGTGGACTGGCATTATAACTGGTTTCACTAGGACTGGGTTGTATAAGGAAGCTTTGGATACGTTTTCAAAGATGGATGTTGAGCCTAATTTGGCTACGTATGTTTGTGCTATGGTGGCGAGTGGGCGGGTAGGGTGTTTAAGTTTAGGGAAAGGAATCCATGAATTGATCTTAAAAAGGGAATCTTTGAACAGCTTAGAGACTGGTAATGCTCTTATAGATATGTATGTGAAATGTGAGCAATTGTCTGATGCGATGAGAGTTTTTGGTGAGTTGCAAAAGAAAGATAAAGTTTCTTGGAATAGTATGATTAGTGGGTTGGTTCAATGTAAAAAGTCTGACGAGGCGATTGAATTGTTTTCTCTGATGCAAAATTCTTCGGATATAAAACCAGATGGGCATATACTTACAAGTGTTCTCTCTGCGTGTGCTAGCTTAGGAGCTGTGGATTACGGAAGATGGGTTCATGAGTATGTTGTAAGCGCTGGTATCAAATGGGATACACATATTGGAACAGCTATCGTCGATATGTATGCGAAATGTGGCTACATCGAAACAGCTTTGGAAATTTTCAACGGAATCAGAAGTAAGAATGTCTTTACTTGGAATGCTCTGCTAGGTGGTTTAGCTATCCATGGACATGGACATGAATCCCTTAGATATTTCGAAGAAATGATTGAGCTCGGTTTTAAGCCAAACGAGGTAACTTTTCTTGCAGTTTTAAACGCTTGTTGCCACACGGGTTTAGTCGATGAAGGTAGAAAATATTTCCAGAAAATGAAAACCAGAGAATATAATCTATCTCCTAAGCTAGAGCATTATGGATGCTTGATTGATATGCTTTGTAGAGCTGGATTGTTAGGTGAAGCATTGGACCTTGTTAAAGTTATGCCGGTTAAACCAGATGCGCTTATATGTGGAGCTATTCTTAGTGCTTGTAAGAGTAAAGGAACATTAATGGAGCTTCCTAAAGAGATATTAAATAGTTTTTTAGAGATGGAATTTGAAGATAGTGGTGTTTATGTGTTACTATCTAATATTTTTGCTGCTAATAGAAGATGGGATGATGTTTCGAGAATTAGGAGGTTGATGAAGGTTAAAGGTATCTCGAAGATACCAGGATCAAGTGCTATAGAGAAGTTTGGCATAGAACAATGATGATAGATGTATGATGGATGTATGTATGTATGTATGAGCATGTCTACACATACATACATAAGAGAGAGGTCATGAGTTTCTCGCATGTCTCTCTGGCTAAAGCTGAACTTGTCCTCTTCTACTTCACGTTCCTCTCGCTTCTTCATCTTATTATATGTATATAATTTTATCATATTTGGAAATCAAACAATTTATTACATTATAATATTACAACAAAAGGAAAATCAATAATAGTTTTTTTTTTTGTTTTTTCATCCATAGCTTCTGCATGCTAGTTACAATTAGAGACTGATAATGTTAAACGATAATGATAATTAAAGCAGAGCGTTATTATTAGCATTATGGTACCAATTTCCCAAATTACCCTCATCATCAACATTATTTTCATTACTGCCACTTGTTGCACCTCCTCCCATAGCGGATCTATCGACAACCCAATCCGTCAGCACCGTCGAAGGAAGAATCAACTCTGCATTCTGAAACATAACCGGTTTCTCGTTAACCGGAACAGATTCTTGGAGAAACATGGAGGTGATGAGTCTCTGTTGCTGAAGCTTTTGGTGCAAATCTTGGTTTAAAGAACTCAAAGACTCGATAGAAGAAGATGCAAGATTATGATTAAAATCTAGCGGATACATGTAGCCGGAGAATCTCGTCGTCGAAGGAGGGTGTATAACAAGGTTGTGAAACGACGACGATGACGTCACTTTCGAGAACAGCTGAGGAGGAGGAGAAGAGATGACGTGGAGGCTGCAAGGCTTGTTCTTGTTTCGGGTGGAGCCACCGACGGGGACGTTACGGAGGGCGCCGCCACGTGTCCAGTAACGGCGACAGTTCTTGCAGTAGTGACGTGGTTGAGACAAGCTGTAATTGTTGTAGTAACAGAATTTGGTGTTGACTGAATCACATCTCGGACACTTCAGTACCGGCTGCGACGTCGCCGAAGACGGTTCCTTGTTATTGATCTGATGTGGTGGCTTTGCCGTCGTCTTGATCCTCTGAGGTTTGAAGCTGGTAGTGTGGCTCTGATGGGATGACGTCATCATAAATTAATTCTCTTTTCTTTCGTTTCTTAAGGAGATGGTGCAATTTGGGGCAAGAGAGGAGAGATTGCGTCTTGTGATTTCCATGAATCATCATATATATACACACAGTATATAAATGTACATGCATGTTTGTTGTATATTTTAATATATTTTCTTAAGCTCACATGTATAGTATTTAGCCTAGAATTTTGAAGCTATTTGTGTTCCAAATTATCTCTTACAAAATAGTCATAACTTACAACTTTTTTTTTCCAATCCTTTAATTTCACCTAGTTGAGTAAAAAGCCCATTGAGATTTGATACCTCATTATAGACTGATTAAGTAAAATTGCAGTAGTTAACTACAGTATAGTTGTGCCATCATTCACTTTTTTTACATACATTATACTAAGTATCGTTTGAAATTATATATATGAATGGTAATATCGGTTGATGCGGTGTAACAGCGAGGACCGCACCATTCATATTTGTGCCATCACTCACTTTTTTTTTTTTGGTACCACACTTCAGCGGGTGGATTTTTAAGATAATATTTAGCGAATAACTATTTAAATTGCATCGTTCTAACTTCTAAAGTATAAAATCAATTACATAGTTCAATGTGGGTAAACTCATTTGGTCGAGCAAAAATTTACCTTGAGAGAAAGGTTGAATCATGTTCCTGTTTGAGTTTTCATTGGAGAAGAATGGTTGTATGGATCACATTTGATTGAAAGAAAGATTTCTTTTAGTATTATACTATATGTAATATACAGACAAGACAAGATAAGATCGATATAGGGAAGAGAGAAGGAGAGATGTGTAGTAAAAGGTACGAGGTAAAGAAAGAGAAGCCATATCAAGGAATGGAGTGCTTCGCATTGGGAACAAAATTGAACTTCACTGTCTCCTCTCTAGTTGGAAGCAACACAAAGTCGTACGGTTCATTTATTATCCTCTTTGACTTTTCATTTCACTCCTACTGTTCCTCCATGCATTAGCATGATAATTTGATTTCAGGTTGATAATTCACCAAATGATAAACTGATATACGATTTCAGAATTTTTTTCATTAATCATTTTATGATAAAATTCTTCACTTTTGCAATTTCCTAATTGAAATCTTAGATGGTAATTTATAATTCTTGGCGATCCCAGAAAATCTTATCATATAGAGAAATTATAATATTGAAGTTCATTAATTGAATTAAAAGCACAGAACATAGTCACACAACCTCCTCAAGGAGCAACACGAAACATATTACAACAAACCAAACAAGAAAGAAAAAAAGCATTAAGGAAATCCAATTCTTAAGATTTATAAATTAGGAGTAGGCTTCAATGTATTGGCAACATCAATCACAAATCGGTACCTAACATCGGCCTTCTGGAGCCGTTCCATGGCCGTGTTGACATAATCGGCAGAGATAAGCTCAATATCTGCGGTGATGTTTTGTTTCCCGGCCATATCCATCATCTCCTGAGTCTCCTTAATCCCTCCTATCATACTTCCCATTACCATCTTCCTCTCTACATATACACAATAACATAACCACACACAATTTCGATGTCATTTTTGCGACATAATGTAAATTATATGGTTAAGTAATTTGTATTCCATAGTGAAAAACACACACACAAATGTAGGCTTACCAAAGATGAGTGGCATGACCGGTAACTCAAGTGGCTTCTCCGGTGCACCAACCATAACAAGTTTTCCCTTATGCTTCAACAAACCAAGCAACGGAAGAAGCGAATGAGTCGCAGAAACAGTATCAATAATACCATCCATAGTCCCCATTGCATCCTTAATTTGTTTCGGGTCACGGCTCACCAAGAACGCATCTGCACCAAGCCTATTAATCGCCTCGTCCCTCTTACTCTCGGAAGTGCTAATAACCGTAACTTTAGTACCCATAGCCTTGGCAAATTTCACTCCTACATGACCTAAACCGCCTAATCCCACCACACCAATGTGCATACCGGGCTTATCGAGCCCGTGATACTTCAGTGGGGAATAGACCGTGATCCCTGCGCATAGGAGTGGTGCGGCAGCATCCAAAGGGAGGTTATCGGGAATACGGATGATGAATCCTTCGTCGCAAACCATGTGGTCGGAGTAACCACCGTAGGTTATGGTGTCGTCGTAGTACTTGAATCCGTACGTTTGGATCGATTTCGGACAGTAGTTTTCGAGACCTTCGGTGCAACTGTCACATGACCCGCATGAGCCAACCAAGCACCCGACTCCTACTTTGTCTCCGGCTTTGAATTTTGTCACTTTGGTTCCGACTTCAGTAACCACTCCCACGATCTCATGCCTGAAAAAACAAAAACTCAGTTTCGGATTAGAGGAGAAAAATCATTCACTTGGAAATAATCAAACCGGACAAAGTTAAGATTAACTCCAACTAAAAAAAATAAATAAACATGAATTAAATGCGCCAACTAAAATTAACATGAATCAAATGCGCCAGACGAGCTTATCGTTGATTGTTTGTCCACTATTTATAAGACTTCTCTTAATTAATACTACTTCATAGTGTATTATTGTCAACAGTATTTTTTGGTTTATACTTGTTGACTGGCCAAATATTACGTTATAAAATCGGAAAGAATTGACCACAAAATCTAAGTTTGACCAAATTCCAGATTATGTTCCCATTCTAAGGCTTAAAATTTCCACATTACAAAAGAATAGGTCTCCATAAATTCTTCTTGTTACACAAGGTAAACAATTATTACACGTTAACATATATACGTTCAAACCTAAAATAAGAATATCAGAATACAATGATATTTTGAATACATATAATCATTATTTTTGGCAGTATATCATATTTTTAGTTACATTATAATCATACAAAAATATTGATATGTTACCCATGCATTTTTTTTTCTGCAAATTTCTTCTTACTATAACAATTGCAAAATTTGAGATTTTTGTTACCTAGTAAACTCAGTACTATGAAATATTCATCATAATCTCATCCACTAATTTTTTAGGTGGTGTTAATGAGGTTTTGCTGTAGATTCAATAACTATTTATAAATAAATTTCGATATACAATTGATTAAATTCCAATAGAATACGAATATTGTCTTACCCAGGAACAAGAGGGTAAGTAGTCACTCCCCATTCGTTCTTGACCATATGCAAATCAGAGTGACAAATTCCACAGAATAACACTTTGAACCTCACATCCTTTTCTCCCGTTTCCCTTCACATTAATTCCACCAAAAATTAGTTTCATTGAAGAAAAACAAAATTTGTAGAAAATCAAACAAAACAAAAACAATATGGATATATATATATATATACATATTTTTTTATTTATAAAAACCTCCTAGAGAAGCGGAAAGGCGAGAGAACTCCGGAATTGTCTTTTGCGGCCAAACCAAATGCCTCATTCTCAAGAACCTTTCCCATATTCGATCAAACAACAATAAGAATGAGAGAAAATTGATTGAGAGTTGTAAGGAAGTGAGTGGTTTGGTTTTTTATTTTAATGTCACTTAATATAGTAATTGAGAAGTACTATGAGATTATGAGGAGGAGATACAAGGGCTTTAATATAGGTGGGGAATAGTGGAACCGATGTGGTCGGTTGAAATTAGGACCATGCACTTACCTTCACGAGAGTTCGTCGCCGACTCATTCTTTTCTTCCTTGTATATTTTCTTGCTTTTTTGGCGTTATTAATTTATTTAAAACAAAACCAAAAGCAAGTTTCGTGTGTCAATGGTCAAAAACCAAAAGCAAATTATATTATATCTAACCTTTAATATCGAATTTTAACAGTTGAAAAATATATGTCAAATTTCAACGCATATCTAACCTCTAATATCAAATTTCAACAGTTGAAAAATGAAAAATATAAATATCAAATTTCAACAATATTTTTCGTTCTATTATCTCTGGACACGTAGTTTATAACTTTATATCTAATTTTTAGAACACATTTAAAATCGGCGCAAGATCGTGGACCTTGCTCAACCACTGAGTCATAACATTTCAAGTCCCACGAACTTACCGGTTGTTAAAAATACTGACAAGGCTTAAGGGCTTTATGTACGGATCATTTCCAGCTGTTTATCAACTCAATAATGTATCTGTTCTTGTGGTCTAAAGTTTTTTTAGGTTAAATAAAACCTATAAGAAAATTAAATACTTGTGGTCTAAAGTTGAGATCGATATGTTTTCTAATCGTGTCTGATTTGCTCTCAATTCAGTTTCGTCCACGCAACGTATTCATAACTAAAACGTGTTTACACTGAAGACTGGAATCATGAACTATTTCCAAGATTCATGCACTTGAACAGGACTCCATTTAAATCATAATGTTTTCAACTTTTCATCATTTTTTTTCGGATGGCTCAAACAACTCTGTTCAAATCGTTCACATTCTACATATTTCAATCGTTCACATTTTTATGTTGATTTTGTTCGTTTAATGATTTAGATATTTTACCCCACACACATTTTCTTTTCTTTTTTTGCAGTTTTACAATATGACCAATTAAAACCTTAAAATCTGAATTAAATTTTAACTAAGCTTCCCCAAAATTCTATCATAATACCTAACATGCAATATTCAAGTTTACTAAATTGAGAAAAGCACAGTAGTAGTGCTACACACAAAAAAGTCTTCAGCAAACAACGTGAAACTTATTACAACAAACCAAACAAGAAAAAAAAGGCTTCGGGGGAATTTCAATACATAAGCTTTTGAATTAAGGAATAGGCTTCAATGTGTTGGCAACATCAATCACAAATCGGTACTTAACGTCAGCCTTAGCTAGTCGTTCCTGTTGGAGGATAAAATCGCAACAAGTTTATTTATGAAATAGGTCGAGATTTTCGTTGAGTAGAATAGAGTTCGGAACAGTAGTCAGGTCGGTGTTGATTTGAAGAGACAGAGTTCGGTATCCTTGTAGAGTTCGGTTTAGTAATCAGGTCGGTGTTAAGTAGTACGATTTGAGTGCGGTAAAAAGATAGTTCTTCTGAAGATATAAGAGTGTATGTATTCTTTTATTTTTTTATTTTTCGATCTCCTTACAATAAATGAGATGGGTGTACTTATAGTAAAGACTTAGACGGTTATTGTCTTGAATCTGATGCCCGAACTGACACGTGACCATGGCGGTTGGCTTCTTGGGCTTGTCATAAATGGGCCTGGACGATTAATGGGCCGAGCTGATTTGTGGGGAGGGTTTGCTAAACCCACCTCCAACAGTTCCATGGCGGTGTTGACATAATCCGCAGAGATAAGCTCAATATCCGCCGTGATATTGTGTTTTCCGGCAAAGTCCACCATCTCTTGCGTCTCTTTTATACCTCCTACCATAGTTCCCGTCACCATTTTCCTCCTTATATATGTACACCACCACACCCACAACAAAAAAAAACATATTCTCAACATTTATCATGAAAAACGTGTTTTTTTTTTTGTAGAGGTCCTAGTGGACGTATACATAAGCTTTTGAAATAAAACAAAACCATGTGAAATAATTTTTTAAAATCTGTTTTTAATAATGTTTAAAGATGACTGATGAATAGGCCCATACCAAAAATGAGAGGCATAACCGGAAGCTCGAGTGGTTCCGCAGGTGCACCAACCATAACAAGTTTTCCCTTATTTTTAAGCAAACCAAGAAGTGGAAGAAGCAGATGGGTCGCGGATATGGTATCAATAATACCATCCATAGTTCCCATTGCATCTTCCATTTGTTTCGAATCACGGCTCACCAAGAACGCATCCGCACCAAGCCGATTAATCGCCTCGTCTCTCTTACACGCCGAAGTACTAATAACCGTTACTTTACTACCCATGGCCTTAGCAAATTTCACTCCTACATGACCCAAACCACCTAGCCCCACCACACCAATGTGCATACCGAGCTTGTCGAGCCCGTAATACTTCATTGGAGAGTAGACCGTGACCCCGGCGCAGAGTAGTGGCGCCGCACCGTCTAGTGGGAGATTTTCAGGAATACGGATGACGAAATCTTCAGCACACACCATGTGGTCGGAGTAACCACCATAGGTCATGGTATCGTCGAATTCTTTGGCTCCGGACGTTAGGATCATCTTTGGACAGTAGTTCTCTACTCAATTGCTGCAATTTTCACATGACCGGCACGAGCCAGCCATATAGCCAACTCCAACTTTATCTCCAGCGTTGAATTTAGTCACTTTGGCTCCGACTTCAGTCACCACGCCCACAATCTCATGACTGAATTAACAATTGAATATGTCATCATTAGAACGGTTCAAATGGTAAAATTAATTAGTTTTTTTTTTTTTTATTCCAGCTAGTTTGTGAATATAGAGTATATAAAGTTTGTCTTACCCAGGGACGAGAGGATATGTAGTAAACCCCCATTCGTTTTTAGCCATACTCAAGTCAGTGTGGCAAATTCCACAGAACAACACTTTAAACCTCACATCTTTTCCCCCGTCTCCCTATAGACATTAAATTTCACCAAAACATATTTTCATTACAACAAAAAAAACTTTTAATCGGATCATATATGATAAAATAGAGATTAATATTCGTTAAAAGAAAAATAGAAACCTTCTTGAAAAACAGAAAGGCGAAAGAACTCCGGATTCATCTTTTGCGGCCAATCCGTACGCCTCTTTCTCAAGAACTTTTTCCATACGGGATAAACAATAAGAGAATGCTATTGAAAGATTTTTCTGAGCGACACTAATAATTGAAGAAGTGTAGATCTGCTGAGAGGAAATGTACCGTGCTTAATACTGAAGGGATTGCGGAAACGATTGGTCCATATTCACTACGACGTCCACGAGGTACATAGGCATAATTGCTAACTCGATTTGGTAGTGGTGTTATTCATGATCACATCAATTAACCAATTAGAAAATGATGTGATTCATCAATTATTTGGACAGGGTTGGTTTGTTTCTTTTCTTTCTAAATTGAAATAGCTTTTTTTTTTACCGATGAAATAACTTAAATCGCAACAAATAATATATTTTTTCCTAGTTTTACCATTTTAATCTAAATTTATTTAATTAATAAAATGCGGCTCTGCAATTTCCTTTTCTAGAATGCGAAAACACATGTTCTTGCCAAAAAAACCGATAATGTAATTTTCTGTCTAAACACACAACTATGCAATTCCGGTCCAAAAATGTAATTTTGCAAAAGAGTATTTTTTTAACAATTTGAAATTGTATGATGTAATAGATCAAACTGAAACTCTGTTTTAAAATTTTATATTGAAAATGCAAAATAATATTTTAAACAAATACAAAACAACACTTATTATATGAAGTGGAAGTGGTACTACTGACTAGTAATCTACCAAATGAGTTAAGTCCACCTAAGAAATATTTGCAGTAGGTACCAAAACGATTTAGCCGTTACGTTCAGATGATACACTTCAATTTCCACTCTGCGACTTAGACGTTAACAATAATAATCCAAGAAATGTCTGAATTTTGACCGACATTCATAGCTTAAGAAAATCAAGTCATTTATTTCCGCAATTCAAATCATAAAATACATTCAATATTTGATCATACTCCAATTTTGAAACCGTGGGACTAATAATGTGGAATACCCATAGAATATCGAGTAAACTAAGATCGAGTAGCAGCCAATGTGTTTGAAATGTCGATGACAAAACGATACCTAACATCTCCTTTTGCAAGTCTATCCATGGCCGTGTTCACATACTCCATTGATATTATCTCAGTATCTGCTTTTATGCCATGCTCTGCCGCAAAATCAATCATCTCTTGCGTCTCTTTCATTCCTCCAATACCACTTCCCGCTATCGTCTTCCGTCCTGTCACATCATATATACTCGATATTCTAGATGCCAATAAACTGTATAATATAACGATTTAATACTTAAGGTTATATATATATATATATGTATACCCATGATTAAGGATAAGGCAGGTAGATCAAATGGCTTCTCCGTTACACCGAGTAGAACAAGTTTACCATTGGGTTTGAGTAGTCCAATTAAAGGTATAATCGAATGCGATGCAGAAACAGTATCGATTATACCATCCATAGTTCCCATTGCGGCCTAAGATAGTATTAATTCATATATTAAAATCTGATAAAACTCTATTACTACATTTAATTATTATATGCATAGGATATGGTTTAAGATTACCTGCATTTGGTCTTCATTAGTACTAACCAAGAAATCATCAGCTCCAAGATTTTCAAGAGCATCCTTAGATTTCCCCGCCGTCGAACTAACCACCGTGACTTTAGTCCCAAATGCTTTAGCAAATCTCACACCAATGTGTCCAAGACCACCTAGCCCCACGATTCCAACATGTTTCCCTGGTCCGGCTAATCCGAAGTACTTCAAAGGACTGTACATCGAAATGCCTATATGTTCACCATACTCGTTATATTATTAGATATATCTTGAAAATAAATGTAAATCTTCTGAATTCGAATACATATGTCAATTATTAAGCTAAGGTTATTGTAGTTGTTGATATAAAGTACCAGCGCAAAGCAAAGGTGCAGCCGAAGCGAGAGGCAATGAATGTGGAATTTTGACGACGTAACGTTCGTCGACGAGGATGTGGTCGGAGTACCCACCGTAGTTAATTGTTCCGTCGCGGTGAACTCCGTTATAGGTTGCGACTGCTTTGGTGCAGTAGTTTTCTTGATCTTCACGACAACTCTCGCACGTGCGGCAAGAATCTACTATGCATCCTACACCAACTTTGTCACCAAGATTGAACTTACTTACTTTGCTCCCTATCTCACTCACTTCTCCAACAATCTCGTGACTGTAATAAATCACCAAACGTTTATATATTTCTTACAATGAGATGAAACTTTAGTTTCCACATTATTGAATCTTTTTTTCTTTTTGCTTTGGGGAGACTAAGAAAAGGTCAAGAAGTTAAAAAAGTTAAAATATTCTGCCCAAAAAAAAAACATTTTACAATGACACGCTACTTGAGTTTGAAGATTTGATCTAATAGAGAAAAGCTGGAACAGAGCCTAACAGAGGAAATCAGAGATATTGAAGTGAGCTTAAATGCGGTGTACTAAACCAAATGGAAACTTTCATCTCTGTGTGGATTTATCTAAGTCACTCTACGAGAAATAATCTATCAGAACAGAAAAGAGAGGGTATAAGCTAGTAAAAGTCAACTTTAAGTGATGATGGTAATAATAGAAATGAGTGCTCATTTTTGCCAAAACTTATTTGAGAGTAATAATTAATTTATCTGCCTAAATGTTTTTTCAACTATATTTAATTAGCCGAAAGAAAAGAGCTAAGTAAGTGCTCCACTATAAACAGTGGACAAACGAGAAACTGCCACATTTAATTCCACTGGATTATAATTTTGATCTCTAATAATTAAGTAAATTACCAACCAAATCCACTATTTACAATATTTTTTTGAAACATATGGTAATATCATTTCACCTATAATGCTATACCAATATATATATAATCCTTGAATATATAAATATCCCCATAAGCCAAAGTTTGATTTTCTTAACTCGATTCTTTAATCAAAATTAATACTTATTTATAACCGTGTGTGAACTTTATAGTGGTCAAATGCGAGGATCTAGTGAAAATTAATCTCAACATCAAACAAAAGAAATTTTCACTGGGACTATAATATAAAGTGATAAACGACACAGATTATAACATCACTGAAGAATTCACGAAAAACTATGTAACTGAAAAGGAAAAAAAAAAAGAAATATTACGTACCCAGGAACCAAAGGGTAAATAGAGGAATGCCATTCGTTCTTGAGACAATGGAGATCACTATGACATATTCCACAATATAACACCTTCACTCTTACTTCCTCTTCTCCTGTTTTCCTACACAGTGCACATATATCACATCATCATCATCATCATCATCATCATGTAACATCATCATCATCTCTCTGATCAGTCACCGTTACCTTCTTGAAAAGACAAAGGGAGAGAGATAGCCTGAGGAGTCTCTCGCAGCCCATCCAAACGACTCTATGCTCTGTTTTTTCTCTCCAGCTCTCTCCATCTCTCACTCTTTTTCTTTCTTTATAGTCGAACAATTAAGAGACCAGAGTACCTATATCATCTATTTATATAGAAAAGTTAGTATACAAATGGATCTAAAATGTGACCAAAACAAAAAAGAGATCTAAACGCTGCCGTTTGGCTTCAGTAATAGCACTTTGACTTTAGGACGTCTGTCGTAGCAAACTATATCTACTTGATTTTCAGATATGTACTTTTGTCAATATTTTATCATAAAATATCACTTATATTGTTTATACACTAACAAATATCATGATGATTAAAGGTTCGGTGGCCTAAACAAATATTATCATGATGGTGAATGTTGTAATATTTGATATAGTTATATGCTTTACATAATTTTTGTCATTCTGTATTTTTTTTATATATGTACTCTATATATTAGGAACTTAATGAAATTTTCAAAGATTTTTTCATATTAATAACAAAAAAAAAAACTATAAACCTAGTTAAAATCTCTGTTTTGTTATTTATAATTTGATAAACCTTGCTAAATTATTGAAAATCTAGTATCATCTCTCATCTACTCTCTTAGTATAGAGCTTTCAATAAACACCTCTAATCTTAAAAGTAAAGCTCCAAATTGATATTTAATTAGCCGTACAAGCAAGAAAATTAACCATTCATCACCGTTGTGTAAAACAAAACATCTTATTATAATTTTGGCTTTAACATCTAAAAGACAATAATTCTCCTATCACACACTATTTTGTGTATATATAGTTATTAAACTCCGGAAGGACCTTCAAAACGAAGATAATCATACATAACACCTGAAAAAGTAGAAGTCTTCCGATCTTGAGTAAGAAAAATTGTATTATTACCAACCCTAAGCAACTTTCCATGAACATTGATACTGTACAATTTGTACAGCCCGTGAATCACATGCCTCGCGATTGCGTTATCCCGACCTATTAACCCAGTCGTGAAAATAGGTGTGGAATTAGCTTCGTTGACCCGAACCAGTAGATCTGCAGTTGTGGCTGCAGCCAATGCTATTCGAATTGTGTAGTTTCCAGTTTGAGTCACTGCTTTTAAATTAAACTTAATCTGCCATGTCGTTGGTTGATATCTCTCATTTCCATCATTCCTATATAAAATAAAAATAAAAGTTTATATATTGACAGATTTCAGTTACTATACATAACAACATTTTGAATCATCCTAATATATTTGATTACCTGATGACATGGGCATAGAACCAGTCTTTTTTATAGTCACTCACTCCAGCTATATAAATAAGATCTTTTTCAGGATACAAAACACCATAACGATCACATAGACCATATTGTCTAAATCTGTATTATTACATAAAATAAATCACTGTTTTGTATAGTTAAAAAAAAAAACTATATTATGAACAATATTTTATCTGATGATTAAATTATATTACCTGCAGTCTTGAGAAGGATTTGAGTCATTAAGATAAAGTTTGGTCAAAAGGGTTGGGTCAGGATCTGGGATATAGAACTCTGCGGCGGTTCGGTCCGGTTCTCCGATCTCCCACAGTGTCGGACCATCTCTCGGCGGCTCGTACACTATGGGTCCTACGTTTATCACCCTACCTATAGATCAAGCCGAAGACACGAATTATATGAACTACAATATTTGGACCTATTAGTGGGCCTCATCTCTTCTTTAGCTGTGGCCCATATTAAACTTTAGTATGGAAAACCCCTTACAAAGATGTTTGGACCCTTTCACTAGTAAGATGTAAATGGGTCATTAAAGACACACACATTTCATTGTATATAATAACGACATAAGTAAACTAAATTTACCTGGTGTGATGGTGATGTCACGCTCGTATTTATAGTCACCGATAAATCCAGAAACCCATGCGTAGAGACTATAATTCCCTGGTCTCGCATTCGCTATTGTGAACATCCCCATTTCGTCTGCCCGTGTCCAAAATTGATATCCCTGTCCAGATTTTATTGTAAACGATTATTAAAAGCCGTTAGTTTATCCCCTTGACAAACACTGGGTAAGTCATGTTACTTGTTGAATACGGGTTAGTGTTATACTTCATGTTAGAAAATGTGGTTTGGTACCTTGTTTTCGGTTTGCCATGAACCAGCTTCACCAGGTATTGATAACTCACAAATCGGTTTGCGGTTTTTGTCCTGGTTCATACCATACTACGTCCCAATACCTACATATAATGATAATTATATTATATATATACGAGACATTTTTTGTAATAATTTTCTCAAATGTATAATTTGATATATATATATATATATAACTGTATCGTACCCACGATTTTCAATTTTATCGTTCAACACATTGTTAAAACCATTGTACTTGATTCCAGTTATTAAGCCTGCTGGATTCGAGAAGGTAACTCGGATGATACCGTTATCAACGACCACCTTAAACGACACAAATAAACATCAAATCTTATATATATACGTTTTTGAACTGAAATATTCTAATATATAAAACAATAAACTCTATATAGTAGCATAACCAAACACAGATTTAGAAGATAGACTAGACAGTGGATCGTACTTGGTTAGGACCAACTTGATTAAGAGTGAGAGATGAGAATTTTTGACCCGGGTTTCCGATGTTTGAATAGTTTCTGTAATAAGAATTACCATTATAAAAAGTAAACAAAAAATAATTGAAAAAATCACTTGAACATGCATGTATAGATTCAATTCAACCGTAGATTAATTAAGTGCGAACGTGGAAAGAAATCTAATAATTTTGACATTCGAATTTTGAAAATAGAAACAAATAAAACAAGATTGAAACATTAGATCGATTCCAAAAACACAGATTTTATGAAACATAAACAAACGACAACCAATGTCCCTCAAAAGAAAAAAAGAAAGAATGATATAATGCGACTTATGACGATCTAAGTGAGTTGAAAAAGCAAATACATGTAATTTGTTAGAACCCGTTTAAGTGAAAAGACATAGAAGTCAAGAAAGCATACCGTGGCCTTGGGGCATGAACACCATGAAGAAAGAAAATCAGAACGAAAACCTGAGTTATGACCCGACCCGCCTTCATTCTCGAAGATCCATTTTGCATCTCCTTTCCCAATTCACTAAACCTCCGACAAATAAAACAAAAGAGGAGACAATATTTTTAACATAAACGAGAAAATATATACCATAAAATGATATTGTACACATGGTCTATAGACCTAGCTGCTAGCTATAAGGTCAACCTCTTGTATAATTGGTAACCAGCGAAATTAGTCTGGTAGATCTATATGAGATCATTGATGTCTAAAAACTCTTTACACGTTTACTATAACTACAAATAAATCTTAGATATGTAAACCTACGTTGACTTAGAAAATTTAACCATTTATCTTCTCTTTGCCCTTTGCAGCTTTGATTCCTCAGAGAAGAAGAGGAGCCCTCTCCACTGAAGAAATTTATATCTCTCGTAAAATTTTGTTATTTACCTTTTTCAAATCTCAATTAATGGCAATTCTTATTACAGAAACTATTTACCTTTTTCAAAGAGATCACAATCTTTAATAACTCAGATCGAAAGGCAGATTAGGTCTGTATTTATATTTATATTTGTGGTAACATAAAAAAATAAAAATAAGCGTCCTCAAACATTTTTCATTTTAATCTTGTGAAATGGAGGGTACGTTAAGAAAGTAGGTTCACGTTATCTTATTTTCCAAATTTTAGTCCATCTTTTATATGAAAAAATATATCTTTTGAAAAAACTTCTAAAGTGGGTTCATGCCCGAGTATGCATCACTATTTATTTATTTTTGGGTCGAATTACAACGTTATTTATGACCTATGAGATAAAGCCGGGCTGACTGAATACACTTGGTTAATGTAAATCAAGTTATCGAGACAAAATAAATAACATGTTTGATTCTTTTTTATTATTATTGAACATGCTTGATTCTACATTAAACACTAAGATCAACCAAAATTATACAGAAAATGCTAAGCCGGATTGTAAAAGAAACTTTAACAAACATGTTCAATCAAAAAATGATTTTTAAGGATTATTCAAAATTACTAACAGATTTTGAAGATCACATTATTTAAGAAAAAAATATATTCATCAATATTTAATATAAATATTTGTGCTCGCAATAGTTATAAGGATATTTATTACCTTTGACTAAGTATTTTGCAGAATTTATGTGTTTTGAATTACAGATTTCATGGGTTTTAATAATAGAAACCACATGTCAATAATTAAGAGTAACACATATTCTATATGGGAAATGTTGAATTTAATAGTTATGTTTTTAAAATAATATATTATTAAGTGTTAAGGGGCATGAACCTATTAAAACAATAGTGTAATAAGTTGAATACCTATGAAATTGAATTTTAGTATTTCAAAATGTTTCATCAAAGGAAATGTAAAGAAATTAGTATTCAAAAGCCAATAAATTTGAATTCAAATAATAAAAATTTGGTTTAGTATTATACTAAATAGAGGTAATATTGATGATATATTTGTTAATATAGCTTAATATGTAGGGAAACTATTAGAAAGACATTTTAAACAAATTGTAAAATGTCCTCATTATAAATCATTGTGCAATGGGCTTTGGGCCATAAGAATAATAAGGAAGTTCTTACAAATTGCTCATCGAATCATGACACTAGCTAGTCCACAGAGAGTATGCAAATAATCAATTAATAATGGTATCTGAGATATTTGCCCATTCAAAGTTCGGACATCTGAAAAAGGGAAATTATTCGAAGCAAAATAATGATATAACATAAGAGTCTATAAACTTAGTAAACAGATAATACATTCAGTAGATAATTGCAAAATTAAATCTGAAAACCATTTTTATGAAACTCTTAGTAGCTAAATTTAAACCATGGTTTCAGAATTTAAATCTCACACTCAAATTTAAACTTTAAACTCAAAATGTAAAACTCAAGTTAGCATTTCAAACTTTAGACTCTAATTATCAACACAACAAAGATATTGGCGAAAATAGTAAACAATATATAAAAGACCATCAACAGATATGTTCAAATTACTTCGCTCTTTTTCCCACTCACATTCTTTCATAAGTGCTTTTGTCCAACACCAAAAAACAACTCATTTTGAGCAATTTATAATTCCTCTTTATTATTTGTAGTTATCTTTGATATAGTATCAAATTTTGTAAAAATGAAATAATGGCCAGCAACTTTGGAACATTAAGTAATTAGTACAATTTCCACCAGTCTTCAAGTTCCAAGGCCATTTTTTTCAACTCGACCTTTGCAATTACTAACTATAATTATTATCTTCGGACCCAAAGATCATGTGGGATTTATTTTTAAAACATCAAAAGGGACACACCTTATCTCCTTTTCTTGGTCTGATCAATAATCTAAATAAGTTTTATTATCATTCACACTACCACTCTGAGTGTACCCTCTCACGTGAATTTTATAGCACCAACCAACCAGCACAAAAAGCTATATTCTCATAACCACTAGGTATTTTACATTTTTCTAAACATGTTTTTTTTTAAAGTCAGATGGTAGACTAATTATGAAGAATAATGGTAATCAAATTTATCAAGTGGACTAACAAGCCAAAGTAATTGGACTATAACTTTGTTGATGATATTTATATGTATAACATAAACGCATGGATTAAAAAGTTAAATCTAATTTAGCATTAATAATACTATTTGATTTAATACACACTCAAGTGGTGTGACACATAGCTTACAAGAATCACCTGAACAAACTGTATTCTATTTTTTTGGTTTAGTGTTTTAATTAAAAACTAATAGTGTTGTTTACACTTTACACTTTACAGAGGATGATGCCTAGTGGTGGACCTATGAAATATTTTTCCGGTGTCAATTTATAACTAAAAATTAAATGAGAAAAAATTATTTGTAAAAATATAAAATATATTACAAACACCGTTAATAAAAAGTGAAAACGTAAAACATCTTACAAAAAAAACCTACGATCTTTCATATCTTAAAATCGTGACATCACAGTCTCATTTGTAATAGTTTCAAATACATTTTTCTCAACAAAACAAACTAAACAGTCATTCAAAAATTGATTTTCAATCTGATTGCGCCGATATGTCTTTACGATCTTCATTGCTGAAAAACATCTTTCAACAGTTGCAGTACCAACAAGCAAAATCAAAATCAACTTCAAAAGCCTATAAACCAAAGGATATAACATATGTTTTTGCGCTTCCACCGACAAACGAACAAGTTCTCCAAGACTCTTTAGATGAGTAAATCTCTCATCACTTCGAACATTATCAATGGAGATATATAATTGTTGCTAAAGAGATATGCATTCTCTATGAGTAAAGTCATATGAGTAGAACGTAGATAACCTCATCAATTTTGAGTGGTCAAACTGAGAGAACGAATCGATGAGAGATAAAGAAGCAGCACAAATAAGCAATTCAGTATTTACCTCATTGAAACGATCGTTAAACTCTTGAAGCTGCAAATCAAGAACAACATATAAATAATTCACCTTGTAGTGATGCTCATTTGTTATCCCTGTTTTCTTTCTTGGTTTCCTTGAGTCAACAAAATCTTCCTCCATATTAAGCATTTTAATACCATATTTCTCACAAAAGGAGGAGAATTTAATCATGAGAGAATTCCACTCATCATCCCTAAACTTCTGCAGTTGCCTCTTAGTTGATTTTACCAATGACATAACATTCAAGATATCTTGATCTCTTCCTTGTAGAGCCATGGACAAGTTATCGGTGAGTCCCAATAAATGTATCATCATTTGCAAATAAACACAAATTCAAAGCTATTAAAGTATCTAAGGAGACAATGTGCTTGAGATCTTTTCGAGTCTTATACACCTTCGTTATGTACATACTCAAGCACCTTGATGATATAAGAAAATAACTCAACCAAAAGTAATAGAGTTCTATAGTGAGAATTCCAACGAGTATTCACTGGTCTTTTAAGAGAAACAACTTGATTTAACTCTTTTCCAGTATTGAGTTCACCATCATTAATTGCTTTCTCAACAGTTTTTTATAACTCTTTCGAAGTATATTTTTTCTTTTGCATGAACTTCCCATCACATTCATCAATAGAGAAATCATATTAAAAAAATCTCCTACATCAAAATATTTTTTGGAAACCGCGACAACAACTAATTAAAGTTAATGAGCAAAGCAATAAACATAATACACTAATGTGTTCTCCTTTGAGATTAATGCCCTTAGCCCATTAAACTCTCCTTTAATATTATTTGCTCCATCATAACCTTGTCCTCTAACCTTTTTAATGCTTAATCGATATTTAGCAAACATAATATCAATAGCAAACTTCAAAGATGCTGAAGATGTCTCGCTCGCATGAATAACACCCATGAATCTCTCTTTGACTATGTCATTCTTATCAACAAACCGAAACATTACCGCCATTTGTTCTTTATCAGAAATATCAGCAGATTCATCAACCAATAAACCAAATACATCGTGATCGATTTCTTCAATAAAAGGTTTGACTAGTTCTTCTGCAAAACAATTCACAATATCTTTCTGAATCTTCGGAGACATCATCTGATTGTTTCCAGGAGCATTTCTTAACACAACTTTACTAACAACCTCGTTTTGTTCAACAGTGTATTTTAAGAGTTCCACAAAGTTATCTTTATTAACAGATTCTTCTGTCTCATCATGGCCACGAAAAGGTAACCTTTGCCGCAATAAGTATCTGAAAGCATCAATAGAAGCATTCAACCGAATTTGATACTCGTTCTTTATAATATCATCGTGCTTATGCAAAATTGATAGACTGACCTTGTATCTTCAAGTTTTCACACTTCATGACTGCTTTGTTATGAATACCATTAAGAACTCTTTCATGATCTGAAACATTCTTAAACTTATTCCAGTAACGAAAACCTACTGTGGTCCATGCCTCATTTTTTCCTCCTTTATCAGCATTATCTCTAAACAAGTAACAACAAAGGCAAAAAACTGCATCTTTTTCACACTATACTCTAACCAACTAAGAAATATATCAAACCATGCAGGATTAAATCGCCTCCATATGCCTCCTATCTTTTGTTTGCTTAAAAATATGACAACGAGGTTGGCAAGCACCTCTAATCAAATATTTGCGGATTACCTCATTTCTTTCATTCGGATGATATTCTGATATCTTTTTTCGATCAGCAGGATCCCATGGTAAATTATCTAAATCATTGTGAGACTGAGATAAGGATGAAGCTTTTCTTTTCAAAAATTCTCCATAACCGGGTCTGAAATAACAAAAATTAACAACTTTATCATAAAAATTTACTGCAGAACAATATCCAAATTAAAATAAATAAATTGCATAATGGAGTGAAGCTCATGTTTCTCATTCCACTTAAAAAAAATAACCTAAATCAAATAAAAGTACAAAATTTATTAATATTATTTGTACCGTACAAAGAAAAATTAAATAGATGATCAAATATGTCTAAGAATATATGTATATTTGAGAGAATATAATTAGAAATTTAGAATCATTAAAACAAAAAAAAAACTTAATCTAACTATCTAAGTTTGGACTTAGTCATGGTGGAGAACTGGAGTCTGGAGATGAATAGTATGTTTTATTGTTGTGGACTTTGTGCTGAAGCCTGAAGATGAAGATGAAATATTTCAAGGCAAAGATGAAGACAGTATGACGTTTCAAAATAAAAATAAAAGTTTATATATTGACAGATTTCAGTTACTATACATAACAACATTTTGAATCATCCTAATATATTTGATTACCTGATGACATGGGCATAGAACCAGTCTTTTTTATAGTCACTCACTCCAGCTATATAAATAAGATCTTTTTCAGGATACAAAACACCATAACGATCACATAGACCATATTGTCTAAATCTGTATTATTACATAAAATAAATCACTGTTTTGTATAGTTAAAAAAAAAAACTATATTATGAACAATATTAGTTTAGTTAATTAGGCTTTATGTTATAACTGATAACATATTATTTAGTGAGGCTTTGTTTTTTAATACTGATTTTTTAATTAGATAAAAGTTAAATGTCTGTTGTGGATTTTTAATAACTTTTTCACTTAAGCAAAAATATTGGGCTATAACTAATAGGATATCATGAAGAAAAAATATGGTGGTTCCATATTAGTCGGTGCATAAACTGTAAGACAAAAAATTAAAATTAATGGTGGGTCAATTGAACCCCCATTAGTCTACGTAGGTCCCAGTGATGATGCCTTGTTTAGGCTAACATGCAAAAAGAGAAAGAAATTAATCTGAGGAACAAAATTAAGATGATTTAATTGGATTGGATTTTATGGAGGGAACTGTTGCCCACGTCGTTTGGATTCTTGACCGAGATGACTTGAAACGTAAGAGAGTTAAACCTCGTCGAGCTGTAACAGTGAAGATAATAATGATTATTATTGGTAAAATCGAAATGATTCGCTGATGATTGACACCTGGCGTGAATAGAGACTAAATCTTTTATCTTAAGACGACGATAATTGGGGATTTGGTCACTTGGTATCACTTTTAAGATTCTTTGTTAATAGAAAAAAGAGAAAAATCAAGTTGAGTTTGAGATTCGAGATGTGATTTGTTCGAAGCAGTCGAACCCACGTGGTTCTAATGGATCTTTATTACCATGTTGTCCATATGGCCCACACCTGAATCTTCTAAGATATCAACGGTAATAAAATCGAATTTGGCAAGGGATTGGTTTAGTTCGGTTTAAAAGAATTTTGCTATACTTTAACCAAATTCAATATGTTTTTTGGTTTGGTACATGTATGTAAGGGATGTCAACTAAAAAGCCTAGAACATGCGGATTGAGCATAAACCCTTTCACCATAAAACGGGTTAAGGCTATAATTTTAAATGCCTTTTTTTTTTAACTCTATTTGAATTTTTGGGTTTCTTAGTTTTTTGAATAAACGGGTTTGGTATCAGCTGATTTTTTGTTACATGTATTGCTTGATTACAAAATAAGCATTAAGGCGTTGAAACAAACAGATCTTATAGTTATGTGATACGTATTAAATGTCTTGCCATATTTGGAAACATACGACAGAACAATTAATATGGTCAATTTCCGCAACTCCAAGCTTCTGTCTGACACGTGTACTTGATTAATCTTTTTTATAATTTTTCATTGACACAAAAATAATTTATTCGTTTATATTTTCACAGAAAGCTATATGGACTATTTGTACTGTGTATTTTGTTCAATCCATTCTCTTACTTTTCTGGGTAAATATCTTTTGTACAGATACATTTATATATAATTCTTTTCCTATGACCATAACTAAGGTCCATAATATTTTAAAGTTTGTTTTCTTATCACCTATCAAAATAATTTATTAAATTAAGAAAAGCATCATATAAACTATAAAGCACGAAGTTTTTGTCAGAGAAACACAGTAGCCCATTCCTTATTTCCACATGACATCTGAAAAGACTATGGAATAAGTTATAAATATGTACGGACATGTTAGAAAAGGAAATATTAGCGATAATGGAACTTTACCTAAATCACACTATACGTTTAATATTATTTCACTCCTTTTAATCCAAACAATTCCTTTAAGTTTCCACTATCTCCTAGGATAAACTATAAAAAAGAATCAGTGATTAAAGTTATATATATACACATATATTTAAGATATATCTATATATTCTCTTAACCTAGGAACTTTATGAGTTTCTATTTCGTTTGGTTGCTTTATTTTTTCCTTCCTCTAAAAAATTTACACTCAAATACTATTTTTGGACTATATATAAACTTAGTACTTGACTATATACTAAATCTACCAAAAAAATGTCTCAAACTAAGAGGTGAAGGTGTATGTGTCTGTGCATATATGCATATATATATCCTTAGTTTATTCCTCGAATAGATTGTTGACTCTTGGCTCAACCTTCTCTCTCTATTTCTACCTTTATCTTTCTCCTTATTCGTTCCTCTTCCTCTTCATTTCCCTTTTAGTCTTGGTAAGATCTAAACAAAAAAAAAACCCTAGAAAGGAGAAGAACCTGAGGAAAATCAAATAGAGGATACAATTGATGGGAAGAGGGAAGATTGTGATCCAAAGGATCGATGATTCTACAAGTAGACAAGTCACTTTCTCCAAACGAAGAAAGGGTCTTATCAAGAAAGCCAAAGAGCTAGCTATTCTCTGCGACGCCGAGGTCGGTCTCATCATCTTCTCTAGCACCGGAAAGCTCTATGAATTTTCCAGCTCCAGGTTCTTCTTTTACAATGATTTAATCTGAAATCTTTACATCTTCCTGATTTTGTGGAATACATGGAACTGTGCGTGTGTATACGCTACTTATATAATTTTATGCTACGGTTTTGCTTAAAAGGGTTCAGGATATCCATTGAGATGTATTTAGCTGTGCGATCTATTCATATGTAATGGGAATTTTTTTGCATCTCGCGGTCGGTAGAACATGTTACATTTTGCTGTATGTAAAATAAGATGTGTATGTATAGCCGACAAACTATTTTTTTTATAACAAAGAAAGATTGAAAATGAGACTGGTAGTTTAAAGAAGAAAATGATGCTTTTGAAGGTGAAAATAATAATTTGAAGTAGTTTCTTAATTTGCTTAATATATATTCTGAGTGATTGTGTGTAGACACATCAGTATATTTTGAAGTAAGCATGCGTAGATGTGTATGGACATTGACTTATAGCTAAGGCTCATTGTTTGCCTTTTCCAAATTTAGAAATGTTAAAGAAGTAGACGAGATAACAAGTAAATACTCTTAACATCAATATTGTAAAGCTAAAAGAGAGTTGTAAGGAGACCACAAGCTTGAATGACTGGTGTGGGAATGGACTTAATTGCTCAAACCAGTAAACTAGGAGATGGTTTAATCTAATCCAATAACAAAATAATTATCTATTTCTACCCATAAACATAAACATAGAGTACCATACACAAAATATCACGAATATGTTTATGTTTATGGGTAGAAATAGATAATTATCTTTAATCTGAATTATAAGTTACTCATCATTAAAACTCTAGCTAACAGTATGTAGAGACAATATATATTAATTTACGGTTCTGTAGTCGATTTTATTACTATTCTTAAAATTAACTGAACACCATGATACGCCTTGATCCACGCTAGTTTATTTGGTCTAATATTAAAAGTGTTTATGTCAATGCATTATATTTAAGAAGCCTTTGCATTAATTTTCTTTTTCTTCCTAGATGGGTTGCTTCAAAGCTCTTGCTTTTGTACAACCTAAAGCATTTTTGTGTTTATTGAAACATAAACAAACATCTATTTAGGCTTTACAAGTGAGAGAGATAGTGTTCAAATTATCGAGCGTAAATTTATATGTTCTGTGGAATGTATGTATGTGTACATATATATAAGCCCTGTGTAAATATGTTCCCCCTACAAAGCTCGGGAAGTATATATTTTGCACTTTTTACTTTAGATATGAAAGCTTTTTCAGTGGAGGAGTCGGTAGGTTTCTCAATAGCATGGAAAATTTCTTACACATTTTACTGTGATTTTTGATGATATGCGTGAATTACATACCATGAGCAAATTACTAATATCAAATCTTTTGAACAGTATGAAATCGGTTATTGATAGATACAACAAGAGCAAGATCGAGCACCAACAACTATTGAATCCTGCATCAGAAGTCAAGGTAAAATTCTAGACAAAACATGATAATATGTGATTATTAATCAATGTTTGAAATGTGGATTTTTTTATTGAGTTCGAAATTTTGATGAGTTATTGGAATTTTGTGTTATAGTTTTGGCAGAGAGAAGCTGCGGTTCTAAGGCAAGAATTGCATGCTTTGCAAGAAAATCATCGGTATGACCTTGAACTATACATTATAACATATGACATATTCATTAAGAATTAATCTGATCTTTGATTAAAAAAAAAGAAGGGAAAAACGTGTATAAAATGAAGAAACTTCTACTTATAGATTGCGATTACTTATGTTTGCAATGAATCAGGCAAATGATGGGAGAACAACTAAATGGTTTAAACGTTAATGAGCTAAACAGTCTCGAAAATCAACTGGAGATGAGTTTGCGTGGAATTCGTATGAAAAAGGTATATAGATGCAGGTACTCTCAACCTTGTATTATATGCTCACGGGTGAATTACTCAAAAATATTGACTATATAGAGCACAATGAGATCCAATAGAATCGATTGCTTTTCCGGATGTACAGGAACAAATGCTGACTCATGAAATCCAAGAACTAAGCCAAAAGGTAACTAACTATGAGATATTTATACACACTATATTTCTAATGCATACATGTCACTAATTCCCCTAAAAAAACATAATTAAGTTACAAGTCTTATTTTGTGATTTTTGTTGGTGTAGAGGAACATCATTCATCAAGAAAACCTCGAATTATCTAGGAAAGTACAAAGGATTCATCAAGAAAATGTGGAGCTCTACGAGAAGGTAACAAATTACATTTTCTTGGAATAAGAGCTTTGAAGGTGATGGCTTCGACTTTCAATGGGTCTTACAGGCATACACGGAAAGCACGAACGGGTTTGTACACCGTGAACTAGCTGTTGCGGATAATGAATCACACACTCAGATCCGGCTGCAACTAAGCCAACCCGAGCATTCCGATTATGAAACCCCACCAAGAGCAAATGAATAACACCAGCAAGGTAAAATTTTCATCTGATGTTGTTGTTTCACAAAAACACTTATATATATTATGTAAATAGTTTAAAATTTTCACAGAGTGAAGTTGCAGGATACCATGATGTTGAAGAGCAAAACACAGGCTTGGTTTGAATAAGGAACCCAAGAAACCAAGCTATGATAATAAGCACATCGTGGTTCTTCTAACATAAGTCATATTTTTCTTTTTCTTTGTGCATTTCAATTTGAAATATATAATTAAAGCATATATAATACAAAACATACTAGCAAAATCTGGTGTTTGAGTATTATATTGTCTTTGTTTATAAACATAGATTCACTAATTACGTACCAAAGAAGAAAATCGTATGATTTATCATCAAAATTCCCTAAACTAATTATCTATATCTTTTAGATCAATAATTCTAAAAGTAGATCTCATCAATTAATTTTTTTTAATTATATTATCTGTTTAATTTTATCCGAATTTTTCTATAATTTATAATTACAATTCTGTGATTCGGCTGTTTTTTACAGACCACGAAAATAAATTTTAAGTCCCATAAAATTTGTTCCCCATAATTCTGTTATTCAGCAAAGGCGCAAACTTACCGGTTTGGAAACTAAATATAAAATTGATAACGAAATCGGTTATCGTTGACCAGAAACCATAACGGTTCAGTCTTTAAGGAAAACAAATTGATCCTCGTCATCAAATCATCACAATCCACAAAGGTTGGTGGAGAAGAGACTGTGACCTGAGAGATAACGACAAAGAAACTACAAAGTTAAGATTTTTTTTCGAAGAAAATATATAAAAAAAAGAGGGAAAAAATTCGAAAATTTTCTGCAACCACCAAAAGCTCAGCCAAAAGCAGAGGCCACAATTCTCTCTTCATCTCTTCTGAGGATAAACCCAATTGTTTTTTTTTTTGTTTTGGTCTATGATTCAAATCTGTTTCTAGGGTTTCAAGCGAGACAGAGAGAGAGGTTTAGCGATAATGGCCATGGCGATGGCTCTTCGGAGGCTTTCTTCTTCAATTGACAAACCCATTCGTCCTCTTATCAGATCCACTTCTTGCTACATGGTAACAACCTCCTCATGATTCCTCCTTTCTTCGAAACTATATAAAGTTTCGATTTTGATTTTCTGATTTCTCTTGTTTCCTACACAGTCTTCTTTGCCCAGTGAAGCTGTTGATGAGAAGGAGAGATCTCGTGTCACGGTGAGCTTAATTTACTCTCTTTTCCTTGTGGTTAAAGCAATGATTTTGATTATGAAAGTTGGGTGTCTGTTTCATATTGATGTTTGGATTTGAATCTAAATAAGGCTTATCTTGTCTTTAAACGCTGGTTGCAGTGGCCTAAACAGCTTAACGCACCTTTAGAGGAGGTTGATCCTGAGATTGCTGACATTATTGAGCATGAGAAAGCTAGACAATGGAAGGTTTAATTACTCTCTCTTTACTACTACTCATAATCTGTGATTTTAGATTAATGAGTTGTGAGTTGGGCTCATGTTTGTTTTGTAATTGGTTATGTTATCAAGGGACTTGAACTCATTCCATCTGAGAACTTTACATCTGTTTCGGTGATGCAAGCTGTTGGATCTGTGATGACTAACAAATACAGTGAAGGGTATCCTGGTGCTAGATACTATGGAGGAAATGAGTATGTTCAGAAATTTTCAATCTTTCATTTTGTATCTGACTCATATATAAGTTTCAGATCTTAGAAATGATTGCTTGACCAATCTCTGTGATAAGAATTGAAAAAGCTCGACCTTTTGCTTTGTAGGTATATAGACATGGCAGAAACTTTGTGCCAGAAGCGCGCTCTTGAAGCTTTCCGGTTAGATCCTGAAAAGTGGGGAGGTAAAACTACTCGTTCCATGTAGAGCTAATTCCTAGGCATTTGAGCTGAGTTCCCATCGAATGTGACTGTTCTATTAATCCTTTGATGGCTTATTTGAGTCTTGTCTTCACAGTGAATGTGCAACCTTTGTCTGGATCTCCTGCCAACTTCCATGTCTATACGGCATTATTGAAGCCTCATGAAAGAATCATGGCACTTGATCTTCCTCATGGTGGTCATCTTTCTCATGGTTATCAGGTGCCTTCAAGTTAACTTTGTAAACGTGCTTGCACCTCCTTAAACCTTAAACCTAAATCTCCATTATCTTAATTTGAATACACAACTGTTTCTCTGTTGATGTCATTTTGGAACTCTTTGACTCTGATGTATAACAGTTCTTTTCCTCTTATTTCTCATCAGACTGACACCAAGAAGATATCTGCTGTGTCTATCTTCTTTGAAACAATGCCATATCGATTGGACGAGAGCACTGGCTACATTGACTACGATCAGGTTTTTAACTCTTCTATTAAGCATCACAGTAGTTTTATAACTATCGATCCCTCTTCATATGGTTTAATCTTAAAATACATAATAAGTCTTGAATTTTGATCTGCAGATGGAGAAAAGTGCCACTCTTTTCAGGCCAAAATTGATTGTTGCTGGTGCAAGTGCTTATGCTCGACTGTATGATTATGCCCGCATCCGAAAGGTAATTCAATCTCCTATCCAAATACACAAAAAAACAGATTATTGTAATCAAGAGTGGGTTTTTGATTCAAACTCTTTTGGCAGGTGTGTAACAAGCAAAAAGCTGTAATGCTTGCAGATATGGCACACATCAGTGGTTTGGTTGCTGCTGGTGTTATCCCTTCACCGTTCGACTACGCAGATGTTGTAACCACCACAACTCACAAGTCACTTCGTGGACCCCGTGGAGCCATGATTTTCTTCAGAAAAGGTGTTAAGGAAATTAACAAACAAGGGAAAGAGGTAAAAAAATTGACCAAAAATTTCTAGATTTATGTACACTTATTCATCTCTCTTAACATGATTCATTTGTTGTCATTAAAGGTTCTGTATGATTTTGAAGACAAGATCAATCAAGCTGTCTTCCCTGGTCTTCAAGGTGGTCCACACAACCACACAATTACAGGACTAGCTGTTGCTTTAAAACAGGTATAATGGAACTAACAGTGCTTGTTGGATTCGCTCGGTTTCTTTAACACTAAAATGGTTTGATTAATGCAGGCAACTACTTCAGAGTACAAAGCATACCAAGAGCAAGTCCTGAGTAACAGTGCAAAGTTTGCTGAGGTACTAATTGTGTAAATAAATAAATAAAAACCATATGGCGTATTATCTACTTTGATTGTTTCTCTCTAAATTCGTTCATTGTTGTTTCGTGCAGACGCTGATGGCGAAAGGGTATGAACTTGTTTCTGGTGGAACTGACAACCATTTGGTTCTAGTGAATCTGAAGAGCAAGGTCATTTGATCTTTTTGTAATACTCTTTTACATTATCTTCTTTAATTTTCTTAGTTAAAACATCGTTTTTCGATTTTTCTTTTGCAGGGAATTGATGGATCTAGAGTTGAGAAAGTGTTGGAAGCTGTTCACATTGCATCTAACAAAAACACTGTTCCTGGAGATGTTTCTGCCATGGTTCCTGGTGGAATCAGAATGGGTAAAAATCATACTTATGCTTTTGTTTTTTTTTGTATGCGGAAAGAGTTTTTCTTGAAATCCTCTGCCATTGTTATTTTCAGGTACTCCTGCTCTCACTTCCAGAGGATTTGTCGAGGAAGACTTTGCCAAAGTAGCTGAATACTTTGACAAAGCTGTGACTATAGCTCTCAAAGTCAAATGTGAAGCTCAAGGTTTTTTTCATTTCTCTGATCAAAGATTCCATGTTTTTTTTCAGTTCTTATAAACAATGATTGAACTCATTCTTTATGTTCTAAAACTAGGAAACAAGCTGAAGGATTTTGTGTTAGCAATGGAATCTTCTTCAACCATTCAATCCGAGATTGCGAAACTGCGCCACGAAGTCGAGGAATTCGCTAAGCAGTTCCCAACAATTGGGTTTGAGAAAGAAACCATGAAGTACAAGAACTAAATGTTGTATGTATCCCACAAGTATTTTATTATGCTTTGAAAACTTTCCATGGAATGTATAGATGATACATGTAAAACTCTATGCGAAAAATAATGATCTCTCATATCTTCTTTATACATAGAAATCTACATCAAAAGAAACATAATCTCTGACACATACAACAAAGCAGTGAATTCCTAAAGAAATTTGTCTTTATCTCTCAAGTGACTTGACATCAATTAACCACAAAATACCCAAAAAAAAAAAGAAAAGAATAAAAAAAAACTGAAATTTGGGAGAAGCTCATCCATAAGCTGTGGTCGTTTCTCAATATCATCAAATCTCTTTACAGAATATCATCAAATCACACAACTTGATCTGTTTTTATTTTTTCATTTCTTAGACAAAAAAATGGTTGCATCATTCTCATACACTGCCTGCACAAAACTCTCTCTATTATGCCCTCCCATGGCAGCTCAAATCCGACCAAGAACAACACAGAAGGCGTTCGTGGTGACAAATCCTGAACAAGACAGTACTCTGGAGGAACAAGCGGTAGATACAATCAAAGAAGAGCAATCAACAGAGAAGATAAAGAAGCAGCCAACGCCATTGAGACCAGTGGAGAAACAGCTGAACGTAAAGAGTAAGGGAATGGGAAGAGAATTTGGTGGTCAGTGGCTAAGCAGTGTGACACGTCACGTTAGGATCTATGCTGCTTATATTGATCCAGAGACTTGTGAGTTTGACCAGTCGCAGATGGATAAACTCACTTTGATTCTTGACCCTACTGAAGAGTTTGTATGGGATGATGAAAGCTGTAACAAGGTCTATTCTTATTTTCAAGAACTCGTCGATCACTATGAGGTAATCAAATTTGGTTTTAGTTTTTGTTGTATGGTTTTTAATCTCAAACCCCAAATAAGAAGAGAGTTTTTTGTTTTGTTTTGGATAGGGAGCACCATTAACGGAGTACACATTAAGATTGATAGGATCGGACGTAGAACATTACATAAGGAAGATGTTGTTTGATGGAGAAATACAATACAACATGGATGCAAGAGTTCTTAATTTCAGTATGGGAAAGCCTCGTGTTCAATTCAATACCAGCAACATTGAAGGTGGTGGAGATGGTCAGCCTCAAGACAACGCATAGTAAAAAAACAACTCTATTTGTAATAATGATGTAATGGAGATATTGTACACGGGGTTTATGGTATCCTTGTTACTTTTGTAAACAATAGAGTGATTCTTCTACCAAAAAAACTACAACAAAGTGTGTCTTTTTTTAAAGAACTCATTTTGGTCTTCTTCATTCATTATGTTCCTAAATTACTCTTTTTAATTTCAAAATGATACAAATTTTGTTCGTTTTAACAGTTTTGCCCCAAAAGTTCTAATATTGTCAATGTAAAAGCGTAAAAGAAAATTTACATGTGAATTTTTCGATTTTCCGTTACTCTATGTGTAGTAGTTTTGACTTTTGAGACTGTTGTATTTTTTCCGTCAAATTCAATTATATTAGTAATTTTCGGATTTGTAAATATTTCCTAATTAATTACAAAGATGAGCCTGTTCTTCTTATCCTCTAGCATTTTTTCGTTCCTTTTACAGGTGAGGAGAAAATAATGGCGAATTTACTGGAAACATCAATCTTCTTCTCCTCGGCTGATAAATTACTGTCTTTCCCGTCCAATAATTCTCAAACCCGTCTTCTCCCTTTCTCTGCTTTCATCAATGGAGGAAGAAAGATACGCAAAAGCTCTACTATCACCTTTGCTACCGACACTGTCACTACCAGTAAGCTCATTAACCCTAAATTTCTCACCTTTCTCTCTAATTACCATGAAAGTCCTTTCCTTTAGATTTCGGTTTCAATTACTCGTCGCCAGTTGGTTAAAGGGTTTTCATATAGACTCGGATTTTTGATGAAGATAAAAAAATGTTGTTTTTAGGTACGGAAGTAAAAAGTTCTATTAAGATTGGAATTGTTGAGGATCCTATGGAGGTTGAGGTTGCTCAAGGCTACACTATGGCTCAGTTCTGTGACAAGATCATTGATCTTTTCTTGAATGAGAAACCTAAAGTTAAAGAATGGAAGAAGTATTTGGTTTTAAGAGATGAATGGAACAAGTACAGTTTAAACTTCTATAAGCGTTGCAGAATCCGAGCTGATATAGAAACTGATTTGAAGCAGAAGCTGATTTCTCTGGAAAGCAAAGTCAAGAAGGTATTAATAATGATGTTGTATCTTGTGTTTAATAGTGAACTCTGGTTTCGATGTTAGTTTATTGTAGTTGTGTACTGAAAGAGTGAGAGCGCATTATTCCAGATAGATGAGGAAATGGAGAAGCACAATGACCTTTTGAAGGAGATTCAAGAAAACCCAACAGACATAAACGCTATAGCTGCCAAGAGACGTAGAGACTTCAACGGCGAGTTTTTCCGCTATGTCGCTTTGTTATCAGAAACACTTGATGGCTTAGAAGACCAAGATGGTACACTTAACACACAAATCCTGTTTGCTTATATTGATGATTCCCACAATTTCATTACTGTTTCATTCTTTTTGAGCAGCTGTTGCGAGGCTTGCAACTAGATGTTTATCTGCTGTGAGTGCATATGACAATACCTTGGAGAGTGTTGAGACTTTAGATGCTGCTCAAGCAAAGTTTGATGATATTTTAAACTCTCCATCCGTGGATGCCGCTTGTGAAAAGATCAGAAGTCTAGCCAAGTCCAAGGAGCTTGATTCCTCATTGATCCTATTAATAAACAGTGCTTACGCTGCAGCTAAAGAGTCTCAAACCGTTACAAACGAGGTAACTGTATCATCACCAAACTAAAAAAAGCTTTGATCTTTACAATCTTTCTCGTATCAAGATCGTATTTTTTGAACAGGCGAAAGACATAATGTATCATTTATACAAAGCTACAAAGAGTAGTCTAAGAAGCATCACCCCGAAAGAAATCAAACTTTTAAAGTACTTGCTCAACATAACAGACCCCGAAGAACGATTCTCTGCTCTAGCAACAGCATTCTCTCCTGGAGATGACCATGAAGCTAAGGACCCTAAAGCATTATACACGTAAGTACTCCAAACTTTACAGTTTTATCTTTAACCACAAGGTCCACAACCATTGATTCTAATCAAGTTTGTGTTACACAGGACGCCGAAGGAGCTGCACAAGTGGATAAAGATCATGCTTGATGCTTACCATCTCAACAAAGAAGAAACTGGCATTAGAGAAGCTAAACAGATGAGCCAACCTATCGTAATTCAGCGGCTTTTCATCCTCAAAGACACAATCGAAGAGGAGTATTTAGACAAGAAAACGATAGTGGCTGATGAAAATCCAAAGAAGGAAGACCAAGATACGTCTGTTGAAGAGTTTTTTAACTGAAATTCTGGAATCCATCTCTGTTTAAAATTAGGAGGGGGAGAGAGTAATTTTGTAGAATTCGCAGCAGTAACTACAAGTACAACTAAATATGAGGTCTATCTATATAAATTAATATTTTGGCAAAAATCTCATATTTCGGGCCTGGCTATAAGGTCAAAAAGCCCATGTATGGCCCAAGTTAGTCATGAAAAAGTCAACATAACTTCTTGCCCACGAAGAGAGAAGGTTAAAATGGTAATTTGGATTAAATCAACTCTTTCTTATAAGGGGTCTTAAACCCTACACGCAGCAGCCAAAACATTTCTGTTCATCTCCGTCCTTAAACCCTACGATCGCAAAATCTCCACCAACTCTCAACTTATCAAATGGCCTCCGTCGCGATTCTACGGTCCCTTCGCCGCCGTGAACTCCACACGGCTTCCGTATCTGCGTATAAATCCGTACGTATTCGTCTTTGATTTTCATTTTTGCTTGAGAAATCACGTTTGCTTTCTCTTGTGGAAAAGTAGGGTTTTTCGTAGTTTTCTGGATCTGAAATCGTTAAAAGTTCTCCAAAGAGGATTAGGGTTTGAAATTACCAAAGAGTTGAGTCTGGATCCTGGAATCGATTTTCAGAGTTTTCGATCTAGGTTTCTTAAAGTTGCGTGCTTTACGTTTTTTTTTTGTTCTGATTCATCTGTGAAGCTATCTTCTTTGTTCCTGGTTGACTTTATAACCATTCACTGAGCTTTTTTTTTCCAATTGTTTAAATATGGAATGAAGCTTAAGACTGTTGGTATTCATTCTGCAGATTTCCGCTAATGGAAAGACGTCTTTGATTGGAAAATTAGGTCACTTGGCGAGACCTTTCTGGTAACTTACACCCATAGTTTATGGCATAGCATGAACAACCAAATTACTTTCAAGTGTTTTCTCATCCTTTTGTATTTGTGTTGTTCTGTATATGTAGCTCGAGGCCTGTGGGGAATGATGTTATTGGTATTGATTTGGGTACTACAAATTCTTGTGTATCTGTGATGGAAGGAAAGGTAAATTCCGTAATTTGTTTCAACCCTAATATCATTTTTTTTTTGAGAAATTGGCTTTTTAGTTCTAAAGATATTGATTTTGTTTTTTGCAGACTCCTAAGGTTATTGAGAATGCAGAAGGAACTAGAACCACACCATCAGTGGTTGCTATTAACCAAAAGGGTGAACTCCTTGTTGGAACACCGGCTAAACGTCAGGCTGTGACAAACCCAACGAACACGGTTTTCGGTACCAAACGTTTGATTGGGAGACGTTTTGACGATCCCCAGACACAGAAGGAGATGAAAATGGTTCCTTACAAGATCGTTAAGGCACCAAATGGTGATGCTTGGGTCGAAGCAAATGGACAGAAGTTTTCTCCCAGCCAGATTGGAGCTAATGTCCTAACCAAAATGAAGGAAACTGCTGAAGCTTACCTCGGGAAAACCATCACCAAAGCTGTAGTTACTGTTCCAGCATATTTCAATGATGCACAAAGACAAGCCACAAAGGATGCTGGGAAAATTGCTGGTCTTGATGTCCAGAGGATCATCAACGAACCTACAGCTGCTGCGTTGTCATATGGCATGAACAACAAAGAAGGTGTTATTGCTGTGTTCGATCTTGGAGGTGGAACCTTTGATGTTTCAATCTTGGAAATCTCAAGTGGTGTTTTTGAGGTTAAAGCAACAAATGGAGATACTTTTTTGGGAGGAGAAGACTTTGACAACACTTTGTTGGAGTATTTGGTTAGTGAGTTCAAGAGAACCGATAATATTGATCTGACTAAGGACAAGCTTGCCCTCCAGAGGCTGAGAGAAGCTGCAGAGAAGGCCAAGATTGAGCTTTCTTCAACATCTCAGACCGAAATCAACCTGCCTTTCATTACTGCTGATGCTTCTGGAGCTAAGCACTTGAACATCACCTTGACCAGGTCAAAGTTTGAAGCTTTGGTGAGCAAGTTGATTGAGAAAACAAGATGCCCATGCCAAAACTGCCTGAAGGATGCTGGAATCACAGTTAAAGATGTCGATGAGGTTCTTCTTGTTGGTGGAATGACCCGTGTTCCCAAAGTGCAAGAGGTAGTTGCTGAGATCTTTGGAAAGAGCCCTTGTAAAGGTGTTAACCCCGATGAAGCTGTTGCCATGGGAGCTGCTATTCAAGGTGGTATCCTCCGAGGTGACGTCAAGGAGTTGCTTCTTTTGGATGTGACTCCTCTCTCATTGGGTATTGAAACACTTGGAGGAATCTTCACCAGGTTGATCAACCGAAACACCACTATTCCCACAAAGAAGTCTCAGGTAATTGATCTTGAAAGATAACAGTTTCAAATTGCATCTTAAATCTCTATTTTACTGCTAATTGTTTCATTGTGATTTGGTTCTTAGGTTTTCTCCACAGCTGCGGACAACCAGATGCAAGTGGGAATCAAAGTTCTTCAGGGAGAGCGTGAAATGGCTGCTGACAACAAAATGCTGGGAGAATTCGATCTTGTTGGGATCCCACCGGCTCCTAGAGGAATGCCACAGATCGAAGTTACATTTGACATTGATGCAAATGGTATCGTTACTGTCTCAGCGAAAGACAAAGCAACCGCTAAAGAGCAACAGATTACTATCAGATCTTCAGGTGGGCTCTCAGACGATGAGATTAACAGAATGGTGAAAGAAGCTGAGCTTAACTCACAGAAGGATCAAGAGAAGAAGCAACTTATTGACATTCGGAACAGCGCTGATACTACAATTTACAGTGTTGAGAAGAGCTTGAGTGAATACAGAGAGAAGATTACAGCTGAGATTGCGTCTGAGATTGAAACTGCAGTGTCTGATGTCAGGACTGCAATGGCTGGGGAAGATATTGAGGACATCAAGGCTAAGCTTGAAGCAGCGAACAAAGCAGTGTCGAAGATCGGAGAACACATGTCCAAGGGATCCGGATCATCTGGTTCCTCTGGACCTTCTGGTGAGGGCTCAAGTGGGACTGAGCAGACGCCTGAAGCTGAATTCGAAGAGGCGAGCGGTTCAAAGAAGTGAGGTCGCTAACTGGTTCATACCAAATTCAGGTCTTTTCCAAATAAGTTTACAAATTTGATTAGTTTGTGTATTTAAAACCTTTTTTGTGAGGGGTACCTCTTGATATCTTTGAAACCTATTGAGAGTTTCGGCTGTACTTCGTGGTTTCTTTGTTTGGTTTTTGCATGAAATTTACGGTTATTATCATCTTCACCGGTTAACTACATCGGACAATGTTACTTATGACTGGCTTATGTCGTTAGTGTCTACTTTTCTCCAATTAGTTAAAGTTCTTTTCTTGAATCAAATAATCCTCAATTATTAAATGTTATCTTCTGGATGAAGAAATTGTAGAATTGATTTGTCTCTTTTAAGTCTTAACCCTAAAATTGTTAATTACTACATCTGTTTCTAAAAGATTGATTTTAGGAACAGAGGGAGTATTATTTTCTCAAATTTGAAAAGATTTTCAAAAGAAAGAAAAAACGAAAATGTTGGCAAATAATCCTTATGTCATGAGTTTGGCGTTGTCGTTTTTCAAGGCTCAAAGTCAAGTTACTTGTCGAACTTAAACTTTAGCGATGAACTGAAAAAAGCGAAAATGTCAGCAAATTATGGACATGATTTTTGTTTCTCGAAGGTCGATTCACGAAATTCCCACCTTAGATGTATTTTTCTTATTTTTATACCAATAATTTACTGAAATTGGTAAAAGTAATTTAAACACACACAAAAATATTCAAATGTTGACCCAAAAAATTAATGTATTAAATAACAACGACATTAGAAATTACATAAGAAATTTTGTAAAAAACAAAATAAATACAGGATTTAAAAAAATTTATTCCTCCCGGTCATAGGGGGTAACATCGTAATTTCAGAAAAGGCAGAGCAGAGCTATAAATAATAACCGTTGAAGTCTTCTCATATACCTCAAACTCAAGTCATCTTCATCAAAGAAATTTCCCAGCGGTATACTTTAATTCTCTTATTCATACCTTTTCAAATGCGTGTTCTTGCAAGATAAGAAGAATATCAAAGACCAAGACTTTGGTTTTTTGTTTTTAAGGGTCAGCTATATACATTGAGTTCGTCGTATCTTGTATGTAAAATTATTTCCAAAAATTGTAACAGATGGAGAAGGAAAAGGAACAAATTCTGGAGTGGATTGAATCTCAGAAGATAGAGATAAGCGTTGACCTTTTGGCTGCAGCCAAACAACATCTTCAGTTCCTCGGAGCTGTTGATCGCAACCGTTGGCTCTACGACGGCCCTACACTCCAAAGAGCCATCTACAGGTAAAAAATCAATCTTTTGATTCTGTTTTTTTTTTTTTTTTTGGTTCTTTTACAGCATATAAATATGGTGATTTGTGTTTTACAGATATAATGCTTATTGGCTTCCTTTGCTTGCCAAATACACTGAGTCTTCTTCGGTCAGTGAAGGACCATTAGTTCCTCCTCTTGACTGTGAATGGGTTTGGCATTGCCATAGGCTTAATCCGGTAAAGCAAAATCCCATATGTCAAATCCTTTGTTGGATATATACAAGTCTCATAATGTTGTTATTCATTTTAAGGTGAGGTACAAGTCTGATTGTGAGCAATTCTATGGGAGAGTCCTCGACAATTCTGGTGCTTTATCTTCTGTAAATGGAAACATCAAATCACAAACTGAAACTTTATGGAAAAGGTTGTATCCTACTGAGCCTTATGATCTTGATTTGGACAAGAAAATCTCAGAGGCAGAGGATATCTCAGTTCTTGAGAAATGCACCACATATGATCTTGTTTCTGCTGTTAAGAGACAAGCCCCATTTTACTACCATGTAAATATATATAACAACAACATCAGCTTCTTTACCAAAACTGCTTCATTGTAAGGTTTTGTAATTCGATTTTGTTTATCTTTTTTGAAGGTTTCAAGAGCTCATGTAGACAATGACATCTTTCTGCAAGAAGCTGTGGCTAGATACAAAGCATTTCTCTACTTGATCAAGAGAAACCGAGAAAAATCGATTAAGCTTTTCTGTGTTCCGACTTACGATATTGATCTTATCTGGCACACACATCAGCTTCACGCTCTCTCTTACAGCAACGATTTGGTGAAGATGATTGGTAAGGTTTTGGAGCATGATGATACAGACACTGACCATAGCAAAGGTAAGAAGCTTGATACTGGTTTCTCTGGAACTACTGCTCAATGGGAAGAAACATTTGGTCAAAGGTATTGGAAAGCCGGTGCAATGAATCGAGGTAATACCCCGAAGCCAATCACAACTTCTCCTTATGTTTTGTCAAGCAAGAAATCAAATGCGAAAGAGGAGGAGGAGTCTCAGAATGTAATCCAGTTTCCAGAGGTGAAAGTCACTGAAGTTATCTTGGAGATTGTTGGAGTTAAGAATTTACCAGATGCTCACAAAGGAAATGTTTTTGTTGTCTTCAGCAAAACTCAACCTGATTCTCTGTTTAACGCTGAGCGTAGACTTACAGTTTTATCTGAGTCTTGTGGTGAGAAGCAAGTTGCTTTATTCCAGTGTGAACCTAAAGGAGAGCTTTGTTTCCAGCTTATGTCTTCCAAGTCTAAAAGCTTAGGATTCGCTTCTTTATCACTTTCTAAGTTTCTGTTTCCAGTTACAAGACTCTCTGTTGACAAGTGGCTGGAGTTAACACCAACTAAAAGCGGAAAGACCGATGATTCGAATCCTATTTCTCTGCGAGTCGCTGTCTCATTCACCCCGCCAACTCCAAGTCCAACTGTTCTGAATTTGGTTCAAGCAAGACCTTCACTGAAAGATTCTTGTTTCTTTCCAATGCTTGGAAAGATTCGTCTTGCTAAGAGTTTTACACACGTTGTTGATGAAACCGAAACAGAGGTGATCAGTCTCCAAATGAGGAACTCTAATGACACAGCACCAAAAAGTGATAGAAGACAAGTGATTGGTGTGAAAGAGTGTGGTGAAACTTATGTTTTGGCAGAGTATGATGGTAGTTTCTGGTCTTTGCTTGATTCAAAATGGTCACTTAAGCAGATAAGAAATCCTGAAACAGAGGGTCCTCTGTTTGAGATTTCGGGTACTCGAATGGTGAAAGTTTACTATGGAAGAAAGCTTGAGTATGAGCCAAAACATTGCGCAAAGCTAAGAAGCGAGAAAGATTTCTTGACTGCTTTTGAGTTCTCAAAGAAACATCCTTATGGCAAAGCTGTGGGGTTGATAGATTTGAAACTTGGTTCTCTTGAGGTAAAGCTTGAAACTTTATAAACTTATAATCAACCATCTTTGCTGCTTTTTCTGATTCCGGTTTATGGATGTAGGCGAATGAGAAATGGCTGGTTTTGCCTGGGATTGTATCAGCTTTCATATTCAATGATCTTCTTAAGAAGGAAGGCTTTAGTGCATCCGTAAAAGACACGGTGAAAGCTAATGGAAAAACAGAGGAAAGCAAGGAGGCAGTGAAGCTAGAAGAAGAAGCTATGATGAATGTAGAGGCAGCTCCAGTTGTGTTGGAGGCTGAGAAGATCGGTGCTAGGTGCTTTTCTAATGAGCTACACGTTAGTGGTTGCGGAAACAGGGTTGAAGAAGAAGGTGGTCATTGTGGAGGTTGTGGTGGAAGTGGATGTGGAGGTGGAGGTGGAGGTGGATGTGGCGGTGGAGGTGGTTGCGGTGGTGGAAGATGTGGTGGGATGACGAAGAGTAGAGGAGGCACCTGCACTGGAGGTTCCATTGGGTGTGGAAATTGCGGTGGAAAATGTGGAGGAGGAGGATGTGGTAATATGACGAAGATCAGAGGTAGCAATGGAGGCAACTGCAATGGCGGTTCCTCGGGTGTAAGTGTAATATGATGAAGAAGAACGATCATGAAAATGCTTCGTCAGTAGTAGCAGCAGCAGTAGAACCTCTTAATGACGACGATGCAGCTTTGATTATATTCAAATAAAGAGAGTGATATATAGTATGTAACTTATAATATGGTGTTAAGTATGTGTTTATTATAAGTTGTAATACTTGGTAACAATGCGTATATAGTGTCATTTGATATATAAAACATAAAGATAAGAGTTATATAGAAAATAACTCAATATTCTAACTTACATTTGATTGTTTGACATATTTATAAGACAGAGAAGCAAATATTAAAGAAATAACACGACCGGCACCACAAGCTGAAACCGCTCCAATGAAGCCCCTCTGTAATTTAAAAAAAAAAATGTATATAAAGATGTTATGCCATCAAAATATTATACATTATGTTATTTATGGGGACTATTGAAAGATAATATTAACACCATTATTCATCTAGTGCTAATAAACTATAGTTTTTTTTTTTGTTCGGGGAGTTCTAAATTTATTAAAGAAAGACTTGATGAAAAATGATTGAAGAAAGACTAGCATACTAACTTGTAAGTTCATTTTTGTTAATGATTAAAGAAAGACTAGCATTTTATTGATCAAAAATTTTGTAAATTAAAAAAAAAATATATATATATATATATTTTTTTTAATGGTCAAGAATAAAGTCTATTTAATGTTGATACACAGCGTTTTTTATTCACTTTTTAGGCTGTATTCTATGTGAATGTTCTTAGTCGGGTTTTTTTTCTACTCACTCTTAATCATATGAATATATTATTTATTAGTCAGTGCGCGTATATGATGTTTTTTTCCCTTCAAATAGTTAATTAAAATATTTAGCCGAAAAAAGTAGATGAAGAAGACTCCTGCTATAAATACCGACCTTTGAGTTCCTTGAATTCTCACACTCGACTCAGCCTTCTTCAGAGAAACTATAGCAAGCGGTACCGTATAGTTTGAATTCTCTTTAATTCATTCACATTTTCCAAATGCGTAATATTTGCTTATTTCTTGCAAAAATCTGGTCATTCTTAGAGGTAATATTTACTGATTTTCTTGCAGGTGAAAATTTGAAAGAGATGGAGCAAGAAATGGAGTGGCTTGAAGCGCAGAAGATAGAAATAAGCGTTGACCTTTTAGCTGCAGCCAAGCAACATCTTCAGTTCCTCGGAGCTGTTGATCGTAACCGTTGGCTCTACGATGGTCCTGCACCCCAAAGAGCCATCTACCGGTAATTAAGAAAAAACCCACTACTTGTTTGATTTCCTAAGTTCGTCCTAAATACCCCTACTTAGAAAAAAAACATTAGACTTATGAATTGTTTGGATGTGATCATTTCGAAGATAAAAACATTTGAATGAACTTTAAGATCATAATGATGATGACAATTCATTATAATCATCAAAACTCACAAATTAGGGTGATTTTAACAGATACAAAGCTTATTGGCTTCCCTTGCTTGCAAAATACTCCAAGTCTTCTTCGATCTGCCAAGGACCATTGATCCCTCCTCTTGACTGTGAATGGGTTTGGCATTGCCACAGGCTTAATCCGGTAAATCTAAAATCAATATCTCATCAATAGACTAATTAAAATTTCTAAGCAATATACTAATTAATCTCAAAATATTATTAATCATTTTAAGGTGAGATATAAGTTGGATTGTGAGCAATTCTATGGGAGAGTCCTCGACAATTTTGGCGTTGTATCTTCCATAAATGGAAACTGCAAATCACAAACTGAAACTCTATGGAAAAGATTGTATCCTACGGAGCCTTATGACCTTGATTTGGACAATACAATCACAGAGCCAGAGGATATCTCAGTTCTTGAAAAATGCACCACTTATGATCTTGTTTCAGCTGTCAAGAGACAAACATCATTTTACTACCAGGTAAATCACGCTCAGCTTCTCTTCCAAAACCACTTCATTGCAAGGTTTTGTAATCGATTTGTTTGTCATAGGTTTCAAGAGCTCATGTAGACAATGACATCTTTCTACAAGAAGCTGTTGCTAGATACAAAGCATTTCTCTACTTGATCAAGAGAAACAGACAAAACTCAATCAAACTATTCAGTGTTCCGACTTATGATATTGATCTAATCTGGCACACACATCAGCTTAACCCTTTCTCTTACTGCAAGGATCTGGAAAATATCCTTGGTAAGATCTTACAGCATGATGATACAGACTCTGACCGAAGCAAAGGTAAGAAGCTTGATATTGGTTTTTCTGGAGTTACTGTTCAGTGGGAAGAAACATTTGGTCAAAGGTATTGGAAAGCTGGTGCTATGAAACGAGGTGATATCCCTAAGCCAATCACAACTTCTCCTTACGTGTCTAGAAAGAAATCAACTTTGAAAGAGAAGGAGTCTCAGAATGTAATCCAATTTTCAGAGGTGGAAGTCACTGAGGTACTTTTTAACTTAGCATTTTTTTTCTAAATGTGATTATTGGATATTTTCCTAGCTAGTTTAATTGAGAAATTCTGATCATTCTTTTTGCTTATTCTTTAGGTTATGTTGGAGATTGTTAGGGGTGAGAATTTACCAGATGCCCATAAAGGAAAGGTCTTTGTTATGTTCAGAAAAACTCAGCCTGATTCTTTGTTTAAAGCTGAGCGTAGGCTCATCATATTTTATCAGAGTCTTGTGGGCAAAAGCAAGTTGCTTTGTTCCAGTGTGAACCTAGAGGAGAGTTTAGTTTCAAACTAATGTCTTCTTCTAAGGAGACTAAAACCTTAGGGTTTGGTTCTTTGTCTCTTCGGGAGTTGTTTCCGTCTCCAATTACTAAACTCTCTGTTGAGAAATGGTTGGAGTTAACACCAAGTAACAGCAAGGGAAATGATCCAAACCCAATCTTTCTTCAAGTTGCTGTTTCGTTTACTCCACCAATCCCAATTCCAACTTTGCTAAATTTGGTTGAAACAAGATCATCACTGATGAAAGAGTCTTGCTTCTCAAGGAAGAGTTTTACGCGCGTTGTTGATGAAACCGAAACAGAGGTGATCAGTCTCCAAATGAGAAACTCTAAGGACGCAGCACTAGAAGGTGATAGAAGACAAGTGATTGGTGTGAAAGAGAGTGGTGAAACTCTGGTTTTGGCAGAGTATGATGGGAAATTCTGGTCTTTGTTGGACTCAAAATGGTCACTTAAGCAAACAAGAAGTCCCGCTGCCATAGATGGTCCTCTGTTTGAGCTTTCGGGTACTCGAATGGTGAAACTTTACTGTGGGAAGAAGCTGGAGTATGAGTCAGAACATTGCACAAAGCTAACAAGTGAGGAAGATTTCATGATGACGGCTGTTGAGTTTTCAAAGCAATATCCTTATGGAAAAGCTTTGGGGTTGTTCGACTTGAAACTCGGTTCTATTGAGGTAAAGTTTGAAACTTTGGAACTTAAAATCCATCATTTTTGATATTTCTGACTTGGGTTTATTTTGATATGGATGCAGGCGAATGAGAAATGGCTGGTTTTGCCTGGAATGATAACTGTTTTCATACTCAATACAATTGTGAAAACAGAGGAATCCAAGAAGAGTGAGCTAATGATTGCAATAGAAACTCAAATGAAGCTAGAGGCTAGTGGCTGCGGAAGTGGTTGCGGTGGTGGTTGTGGCGGTGGGATGATGAAGAAGAGCTTAATCGCTGGTGGAACTTATTGTCGTGGTGCTGACTGCAGTGTCCCCTCGTGCAGTGAGTGCGGACCTGCTTGTGGTGATGGTGGTGGTTGATGATGGAGCTAGCAGCACTAGAACGACGCCGTTTCCACCTTGATGTGTGTGTATGTAAACTACTGTTCGAATAAAGAAAGATGTGTAATAAATGATTTGATGTATCATCCTAAAATGTAATGAACACTAGTGTGAGATAGGTAACGTATGCGCTGTTCACTGATCAAATGTTAGATGCAGTTCCATCTTCAAGAGCTTCTTCTCTGTAGCTTTCTGTCTTGACCTTAATCTCATCAACATTTTCATCAACCATTGCAGCTCTGGAAATAGATATAACAGTTTCTATGGTAGAAACACTATTAGCAGCTTTGTTGCTATTAAAAGTTAAAACGTATCTCAAGAATATGACGGTGTTCATAATTATATGTTAACAATTGTCACGTCATTAGTTCTACAAAATTATTAACCGCATCATCTTAATCATCGATTTCAGGCATAGGAGTCTTCTCAGGTGATTATGGAGTTTTCTCATAAGTTTTGTAAATATACACAAAATACACAAATAAAGTAGGCCAACGCGGTATAATTATAATTAAAGTGAGGTGTGAAGAAGCCAAATTAATGTGAAGCCAAAATGAAAATGATTATTATGATAAACCATAATAAATCTCCGTTTGTCTTTTATATATAAATGAAGTGTTGATCGAATTATTGGTACGTTGAAACTTGAAAGAAGAAGAAGAAGACTCACATTTTGCTTTTTTTTTGAACTATAGAAGTTGTTTTCTTTTAAATGTGACTAGACCAAATTTCAACCGATTTGTCACATTATACGTCTGATTCATGGAATCTATGCATCAATTTAATCACTTGAAATTGTATAAATTCTGAATATAAGTGTAGATACTATTACCAAAATCCCTCACGTGACTAATTCAAAGAAGATACTGAAAATGAGATATTTTGTAAGTCAATTATAACCACAAATATTAATGTATATTTTTGGTCAACTTGCTCTTAACATGGATCGGTCCAAACCAGCATATGCTATGTCTCCCGAAACCTTTTCTTAACCTTACTTAAGGTATGTTTTTAGTAATATTATACATACAACAGAGCCTCTCTCTATTCATTATTACTCATTACAAATCATTCTCTTTACTTGAGCATGCCGACAGAAAATAATGTTTTGTATACCTTATTCTATGAAGAATTTTATATGTTTAGGCTTCAGGATCAACAAATGGTGATTAATTATGATGTTCACCAAATCTTTAACTGAGCAGGCCCTATATTGATATTAAGTGTCACATTGCTTAATCAGACCTCATGTGTCTTCGTTGTAGAGATAACAAGTGTAGACTATGGTTTCTTCCGACTGTGATTTTCCGTTGACCAAATACTTTTTTACTTACTTCTATAAGTTTCGTTTATATTGTTCATCAACTTACTTACCAAATTTTATGGTTATTTAATATGTCCATCTAGTACTGAGAATACATTATCAGCCTTGACTAAACAAAGATACCAAGACCACAACGATTTAGTTTTGTAATCAGTCATGATTGTCATCTTAAGTGCTTGGCTAAGAGAGGATTTTATATTTTCCAATATTTAAGGAGATTTTGCGAACCATTATGTAGTGAACAAGATTGAGTCCCGTGGATTAAAATAACAGATGTCAAAAAAAAGAGAGAGATTAAAATAACAGATATGGTCATGATTATGTAGTTAATTAATGGATTTGAGCAAACCAAATCATCGAACTTTTGAATTTTTCAAAAGAGACTTTAAATTCGTGAATCTTACTACTAGGATCAAGCAAGATCTAATACTGTATACATATTTACATATATAATCAATTATATATCATATCCCAATGCGTTATTTATTTATTAATGTAGGGTTAGCCATAATTAAACACTACACATGTAACCAAGCAAAGAGGCCACCGAGGGACATGTTTGCCCTAATTTACTTGGACAATTTGTATTTTAAAATATGATTTTTTTCTGTCTAATAATAACATCCTATAAAATTATGTTTTTATTTGTAAAGAATATTTTGAAAACTATTAACTGGATTCTTGAGTTGACATAAAATATAACTGCATCCTGATAATTCTTAATTATACCCAGAGTAAATTGCAAATGATGTAGACCAAACCATTTAGCTTAATCTAATTACAAGTTGAATCCTATATATTAACCAAACTTTTAAAACTATATGCTCTCTCTAAAACTCTTACAGTTAATAGCTCAGACATATAGCATACAGTGATAGAGACACTCTTTTCCAAGTTCCGAATTTCGAGTAATAAAACTACAGTTAATGATAAATGAGTGATAGTTATGTAAGAAACTGGTCCAGGTGTAAAACCAAAAAAAACAAAAAAAAAACAAAAAAAACTGGTCCAGGTAGAAGGTTTTCGTCGATGGGAGGAATCGTCACAATAAACCTACAAGTATTTTAGACCGTCTCATGCATGTCACGTGCCGCATGGCGCTACTTCCACACAACAATTTTGATTTATTTTGATCTTTTAATATTATGTAGAACTATTAATTAGGATCGAAGTTTTATTGATATAATCAAGCCCGACCAAAGGAAAGGATTAGGCCGATATTTTAGGCATCAAGTTATTTCAGTAACATATATATGTCTTTAAGTGGTCCATTCAACAGCGAATTAACTTATTTGCGAAGTTTCGTGGGTTTTGATAAAATCTGAATGCTTAATCCAATAAAATTTACCACATTAGACTCGATAAGATGATTTATATGTGTGAGTTTTTGGGCAGCTATTTCTCGGTTAAATACAGTCACATCACCGCGTCAAAAGAATAGCTTAAGTGGATATGGTGTTACAAAGATTTGACTTTTTCTTGTCTTCAAAATAGTTTTTGACTTTTTTTTATTAAACATAAAAGCCAAAAGAATAACCGCGAGGATAAGAAAAGAAAGGTATACAAACTGAAATAAAAAAATTAATCCATCAATTTATAATTAATAAGGTATTTTCTCTGTTTCATATTAGTTATCGTTTTATACCTTAAAACTCGTTTTATATTAGTTATCGTTTTATGTTTTTAATACATATATTTAATAAGATTTTTAACTTTGTTCCTTATGTTTTAATGTTTTAACTAATGAAATAAAATCAAATAAACATTAATTAAAAGTAAAATAAAAAAATTAAATATTTATTTAATATGTGCAAAATAATTTTAAATCATAACTAATTTGAAACAGAGAGAATATTAAGTAGTTGAAAATACATCTGGAAGAGTTTTATCTCGATTCTTGCCCAACACAACAAATAAGTGACCTAAGCGTCTTATTTTTATTTGATTTTCTTACAAAAAATTTCGCCAATTAAACGACGAAGGAGTACACTTCTCGAGAATGACCTACTATTATTATTTGGTTGTATGCGAGACGATGTCGTATAGTGTTTCACTCTTTCTTCGTTATATAGGTCCTTAAATTAAGCTAACATGTCCGCTCTGGCCAGTACTGGTGCGGCTTGCCTAGACGCCTTATATTTGTCAAATTCAACAAATTTAATTATTTTGTTAATATGATATTTTTTTGTGGAAAACTAATTATCATAATTCCTTGAGTTTTATCCTTTTGTCTAAAGAGATTATTATTCCATAGATTTAAAATTTAATAAAATTTGTTTGTTGTTGGAACTTGGAGCCGTGATTTAAAAAACAAAAAACGATGCGTGTCGTTGTGAATTTAATTATTTATATGTTTCCACTAATTTTAACTCAAGTTTTTGGACGGTGTTCTGCTGGTTCATTGTCTTTTTATGTTGATACCAACTTTTAAGTGTATACGAGTATTAAATTACTTTGAATAAATAACGACACAAAGAATAACAAATGAAACTACATAAAATTACATGATCGTCTTTGTATACGTAAAAGCGAGATTACTATAGCAGTATTTTCTCTTTAGAAAAAATCAAATATTTATCACACACATTTTATAGATATATACCTCATATTTACACTCGTAAGTTGTCATTTCTCCATAATAATAGTTGTGTGTATATGTTTTCGGTGCGGCACATGGAACAGAAAGAAACAACCAAAATCTTCGGAAACATAGGGAATGTGCGAAAGTTAATTGTACACTTACAATAATTAGAATACTAAGATAAGATAAATTTAGTCCTAAGTCTTAACTGTAGTATGTCAGTATCTTTTTGTTATGTCCTAAATGTTAGATACCTCCAAATCTTCATATTTTAACAACATTATTCCAATCGTGAAGAGAGAGTTATATTCTAGTATATAAAGACAAGAAACATCCATCTTTATGGCGAGGGAAATAAATTGTAATAGTATAAAAATTTAGTTAGGGAAATTATTAACAATCTGTTTTGCTTTGGCAATTAAAGATTGATGTTCGTTAGTTAAAAAAAAAAAAAAAGAGAGGAATATTCGTTAGACATTGAATTAAACAGTTACATAATAGACAATACATAGACGTGAACTGAAGCATAAAAATACATACATGTGTGAATCAGTGTATGCCATCTACGTTAAAAAAGCTGTCGTAAAACATGTGTAAGAAGAAATGGAAATAAAGTTGATAAAAGACATTAAATAAAAGGCGAGCATAAAAGATAAAAATGGAGCGAATCGGCGGCACAATAGAATTCAAGTACAGTGTAATAGGCTGCTTCGGTTTGGGCGTCTCTGAATAAAGACCATCTTCTCCATTCACTCTCTTTCATTTATTCACATTTAATTCCAACCATAATCTATATAAATAAATGCGGATAGTAAGAAATTTTCTCTATCATTAGTTATTTCATTTATTATAAATATGTAAAAAAAATTAGGAGATACTATTCTGCAAATTGTGCATAACAAACAAATAGTTATCCTAAAACCTATATAATGTATGAAACTTAGGTAGTACTATATCTTAGTGACAACAACTACACCAATGATTTGGAGCTTGAAATTGATTTTTTATTTTATTTTAAATACGAGTACATTCGTAGACTCGTAGGCTGATCTTTTTAATTTACTCCTCGGAAAATGCCGACCGATCTACTCGATTCAGTCTTTAGCCAAGAAGGTTAGACGAAGACCAAGGCCAAGCAGTAACTTTTAAATTAATTTACAGCTATTTTCCATTTTTTCTTGAAAAAAAAATCTTGATAATCCCAATAATCAATCTTCACTACACTTTAATTGTGAAATAAACAAAAGGAGGCCACTTAAAAAAAAAGAAAACTCAACCCCACCATTTTCTCCTGTTCTTTATCTCTTACCACTTCCACTCTCTTTTAAGTATCATCGTTTAACATTAAAAGCTCAATACATTTCATTTCCTCTCAAAAGAAACCACAAAGAAGATGATGAACGGTTTGAAAAGAACGTTTTGGAGTTCAATACATAAGAAGAAAAACGATAACAGAGTTGATGATTCACCTCATCGGCAAAAATCAAGATTCGGGTTTTTCTCTAACCCATCTACTCCGAGGTCTGAGACCCGACCCGATTCAGTTGACTCTTCTATCTATCGTTGTCAGAGTTGGGCTGCTACAGCTGTCTCAACTCCTTCATCATCTCTTCCCGCTAGTCCCAACCTTCAATGCAGAACCTCCGGCGACGTTACACCGACAGCCACAACTCCGAGGAGAAATAAAAGCCCTCTCTCTCTTCTCAGTGTTTCTTCTTCTTCTTCTACACCTTCTTCACCAAAATCTCCAGCGAGCTTCTCTCTACTCAAATCTAAACTCTGTTTCAACAAAGTAAGAATCGAACTTGAGATTCTCGTTACTCAAAGTTAGCATTTTGATTTATTGTTTGTGTTTTTTTTTTGAGCAGAGTAACAACAAATGTGGAATTTGCTTACAGAGCGCCAAAGCAGGAAGAGGAACGGCAATTTTCACGGCGGAATGTTCGCACACGTTTCATTTCCCCTGCGTAGCTTCACGCGCCGGTGATCGGAATCTACTCTCCGATTGTCCTGTTTGTAGTACCTCCTGGAGAGAAACCTCGCTTCTTCCTCTGTCTTTCTCTTCTTCTCTTCATGAATTGGATACTCAGAAATCCACAAAATCCGGATCCGAATCCAATTCCAGAATCCGAGAATCAAAGAAATCATTAAGAGTCTACAACGACGACGAGCCTTTGATTTTTTCATCTCCAACCTCGCCTGCCGGTTTCAACACCATACTGGAATCAGATGAAAACGACGACGCAGAAGAAGAAGAAGATAACGGTGATTTTAAAGGTTTTTTCGTTAACACGCCGTCACCGTTAACGAAAAAGAAACGGTTAGTACCGGATTCCGTTTCGGGACACGTGGACGTTAACTTGTCTTCAGAAGCGGCAATTGTGGCTGTCGGAAGAGGTAATGAGACATATTCAGTTCTCATGAAGATCAAATCACCACCGTTACCGGCAGCGCTTAGATCTCCGGTTGATCTAGTAACGGTACTAGACGTTAGCGGAGGGAAGATAGAAATGGTAAAGCGAGCTATGAGGATTCTGATTTCGTCTCTACGAGAAACGGATCGTTTGTCTATGGTTTCGTTCTCATCGACCTCAAAGCGATTGACGCCGTTACGGAGGATGACGGCAAACGGGAGGAGATTAGCCAGAAGAATTGTAGACGAAATCTCCGGTGACGGAGACGGAATGAGTGTGAACGATGCGGTTAAAAAAGCGGCTAAAGTTATCGAAGATCGCCGGCAAAAAAATCTGTTCACCACCATTGTAGTATTAACGGACCGTGACAAGAATTCGGCCCACCAAGCCCAATTGGCCCAACCCGATTTTGTGTCGTCTACGCGCTTCTCTCATTTGGAAATCCCAACGCACACTATTTGGCTCGGCGGGTGCAACCACGCTCTCCCCGAAGAGGCTTTTGCTAAACGTGTCAAATGTCTATTGAGTTTATCCGTTCATGATCTTACTCTAAAACTCGGATTGATTTCCGGGTCTGGTCAAGGAGAGGTGACATCAGTTTATTCATTATCGGGTCGACCCGTTTGGCTCGGATCTGGATTGATTCGGTTGGGTGACATGTACAGCGAGGAAGAAAGAGAAGTGTTGGTGGAACTCAAATCACCTGCTTCTTCTTCGTCTGGTGGATCCCAGAGAATCATGACCGTCCAATCTTGCCACGTGGATACTACAACTCAAGAAATCAGAAACTCTGAAGATCGAGCGCTTATGATACCACGGCCTCTTGCCGTTAGATCATCTAATCCGAACATCGCAAGGCTAAGAAACTTCCACGTCAGCACACGAGCTATAGCTGAGTCTCGGCGGCTAATCGAAGCCAATGATTTCTCGGGGGCTGAGCATTTGCTGACGTCTGCTCGATCCTTGTTGGTGCTATATGGTCTGAGCTCGGCTGACGCGTGCTTACGTGGTTTAGACGGTGAGCTGGCAGATCTGAACCGTTTGAAAGATCGACATGTGGTGGTGAAGAGTCCAAAGCCAGTAGCTCAGAAGACTGAACCGCTTACGCCGACTTCAGCTTGGAGAGCGGCTGAGAGATTGGCTAAAGTGGCCATCATGAAGAAGCATATGAATAGAGTCAGTGACCTCCATGGATTCGAAAATGCTAGATTTTAGTTTCGTTGTTTCGGTCTGTTGTTTCTAATTTTTTTATTATTATAATATTACGTACTTCTGTAATGGTGTGATACAAAGAAATAGAATGGTATACGAGAAAAATTTATGGAAATTGCTTGGAAACTAATTTTGGATATATATATATATATATATATATATATAAGATTTTTCAATTTGTTAAAAAAAAAATACGATGGTAATATATAAATTTTCACCATTTTAAAAGATTTAATTTTATGAGCATCTAAACAACCAGAATCACTTGGAAATGATGCTGTTAGCTCTGTTAGTTAAGACCTTAACGATGACGTTTAAGCCAGAGAAAATAAACTCTGTTAATGTCCAAACGATGTCAAACGGCATCGTTTGGTCTTCAGCAGGTTTCCTTCTTTTTTCCCCAACGGTCCGCAATTTCCTTTTTTTTTATGTAAAAGTTTGTTTGAGTGATTTCCTTTTTTTTCAACCAAATATTTCCTTATAATATTCATCTCTTCTTACCTGAGAAATCAAAATTTTCAATTCAAGTTTTTTTCATTCTAACACTTTTTCTAATTCTCCGTCGCTATTTCACCTCAGATTTCAAAATCCATCATCTCTGTTTTATTATCATTCTCATCCCCAGAGTCTTCCTTGTATCTTCATTCTATTTCTTTTTGCTTCTTCTCTTCATCTTCGATTTATTAAAACTCTCAAAGAGATTCCTTTTTCACTGCCTCGTCTGTGCAAATTTATGTGAGGAACGATGCAGGATCGATGATCGAAATATGAAGATAGTGTTTGCGGAATTGGGAATTTTGGATTATTCAAACCCTAAAATTCAGGTAACCTTCAGAGATTGTAACCTAAATTTTTAAATTTGATCCTTTGTTGGTTTTTGACTCGGGTTTTGGATTCTTTTTTGTTGTTTATGAATCTGTTAAAATAATCAGAAGCTGAGATTCGTGACATCTTCAACTAAGAAGTGGATGAGTTATAGCCTCTTAGGGTTACTTCTGATCTGATCAACCGAAGGAGACCAACAATGGCGGCAAAGAGGGAGGAGGATGAGTCCATCGTATCCCTTAGTGGGCCTTATGGGCTTTAATGAGAGATTTACTTTCTTCCAATGGACCACAAGGCCATGACCCATCAATGGTTTTCATTTTTTTAAAACCGGTAACGTTTGCACTTGCCACATCAGACCAAAGTAACGGTGTTAAACTTCCGATCCAACGTGGTTCTTCTTTATTCAGGTAATTTGCTCAACTCTGTTTGCCAATTTTCTTTGAATTTTAAAAATATTTTAATTATAAAAGTATTTTTATATAAAAATGAAGTGTTGAATTTTTGAAGTGTGAAAATTAACCGAACTTAAACATCCTATCCTTAGTTTATTTTTTGGTCCGTTAGAAATGTTTTAAGTTTAATGCGTTTTCACATAATGTAAATTTAACACTTTATTTTTATTAATTTTTCTAATAAAAATATTTTAAATAAAAGTTTTTAATTATAAGTATTTTTATATAAAATGAAGTGTTGAATTTTAAAAGTGTGAAAATAAATCGAACTTAGACATCCCGTCCTTAGTTTATTCTTTGGTCTGTTAAAAGTGTTTTAAGTTCAATGTGTTTTCACATAATGTAAATTTAACACTTCATTTTTATAATAATTTTTTTTAAAAGAAAACTACTGAATAAATTTTTTTAATTATAAGTATTTTAAGTATATTTATATAAAATGAAGTGCTAAATTTTAAAAGTGTAAAATAAACCAAACTTAGACATCCCGTCTTTAATTTATTCTTTGGTCCGTTAGAAGTGTTTTAAGTTCAATATGTTTTCACATAATATAAATTTAACACTTCATTTTATTAATTTTATAATAAAAATATTTTAAATAAACATTTTTATTTGTAAGTATGTTATAATTAAATAAAGGGTTTTAATTATAAGTATTTATATATATATATATATAAATTTTAAAAGTGTGAAAATAAATCAAACTTAGACATCATGTCCTTAGTTTATTCTTTGGTCTGTTAGAGATGTTTTAAATTCAATGTGTTTTCACATAATGTAAATTTAAATAAAATATTTAATTTTAAATAAAAGACTAAATAAAGGTTTTTAATCATAAGTATTTTTATATAAAATGAAGTGTTAAATTTTAAAAGCGTGTAAATAAACCGAATTTAGACATCTTATCCTTAGTTTATTCTTTAGTCTGTTAGAAGTGTTTTAAGTTTAATGCGTTTTCACATAATGTAAATTTAACATTTTATTTTTATTGATTATATAATAAAAATTATTTTAAATAAACTATTAAATAAAGGTTTTTAATTATAAGTATTTTATATAGAAATAAAGTGTTAAATTTTAAAAGTGTGAAAATAAACTGAACTTGGACATTCTATCCTTAGTTTATTCTTTGGCCCGTTAGAGGTGTTTTAAATTTAATTTGTTTTCACAAAATGTAAATTTAACACTTTATTTTTATTAATTTTCTAATAAAAATATTTTAAATAAACTACTAAATAAAATTTTTTAATTATAAGTATTTTATAATTAAATATAGAGGTTTGATTATAAGTATTTTTATATAAAAATGAAGTTTAAATTTTAAAAGTGTGAAAATAAACTGAACTTAGACATCTCATTCTTAGTTTATTTTTTGGTCCGTTAGAAGTGTTTTAAGTTCAATACGTTTTCACATAATGTAAATTTAACTATTTATTTAAATAACTACTAAATAAAGGTTTGTAATTATAAGTAATTTTATATAAAAATGAAGTGTTAAAATTTAAAAGTGTGAAAATAAACTGAATTTGGACATCTCGTCCTTAGTTTATTATTTGGTCCGTTAGAAGTGTTTTAAATTCAATATGTTTTTATATAATGTAAATTTAATACTTCATTTTTATTAATTTTCTAATAAAAATATTTGAAATAAACTATTAAATAAATGCTTTTAATTATAAGTATTTAAGTAAATAAAGGGTTTTGATTAAGTATTTTTATATAGAAATAAGTATTAAATTTTTAAAATGTGAAAATAAACGGAACTTAGACAAGTGGATAGTACCGTAAGATACATGTGTCTATGTCTCTATGTTTGTGGCTGGCTATGCATGGAAGACAAAACGTTGAAAATGACGTTTTTGTCTTGACTTATGTTATAAAAAGAATTAGAGAGAACTAATTTTACTGCTCAAAAATCAAAATCTCTACAAAAGAAGTATAAACTCTGACTATATTAGCATAACACTTGATGAAAACAGTCCATAACTTAAACAGAGGAACTATTTCAATTGAAGAATCATATAATCCGATCAGCTAAGAATACAATTGATTCTAGATTTTCTATGAAACAAATCAATCAATTTCTAACTAATGAAGAGCGATAGCTCGATGGAACCATGCATTTTCTTATTAAAATCAACAAAATCTCTACAAAACAAGTATAAAACTTTGACTACGCTAGCATAACACAGCGGGCATATTTCTCAACCATGCCTAAGTATCACAAAATTTTCTACCACAGCACAGATTCTTCATGTGCAAAATGGAGTCCAGACAGCACCATATTCACATGAATTTATTCTATCATTCTACTTATATAAGAAGAAAGGGAATGCAACAGACGCAAATTCTTAAATAAGTTCAACCTATTGATGTCTTATCCAAAAGCTTATTCTGGAGATGAAAACACCAAGAAAAAACTTAATCATCTCGTTCAGAGAGTGACAGAAACAGAATGCAAAACCTTGTAGTGATCTAAGAAAGGATCAACGGTCATAACAGAATGAGAAGATACAATATTACCCCATATCTCGGGTCCTAGAATATTTCCCCATATCTTTGGTCCTTTGCGTCTCTCTAATGAAATCTCTGCAAACCAAATCTCAAGCTGATCCCCTTGGATAACGTCCCAGAATAGCACAATGTTGCGACCACAAGTGCTGAGTCTGACCCCGGGAAGTATATAAATGAGCTTTTTGTTCGAATTGTGCGCCTTCCAGAGAGCCTCAAGCTTGGAATCAAAATGGACCAACCTGGAGGTAGAGAGAGTCTTCTTATTGAGAGACACCAAACCCTTGACCCTCCTCCAATAATACATCCCTTGTGGTTCACGCTCCAAATCCTCTGGCTCACACCAACACAAATGCCCTTTGCGATCAATACAGTAGATCAATTTATCAATCACACACCAATCCCTTGGGTTTCGTTGCCGTGGAGTAGTGTTCCCTCTTCTCCATTGACCTTCACTAGGAGAGTAGTAATAAGTTATATCCTTTCCAACAATTGCGTAAACCTTTTCCTCCCTCACGACTATACTGTCGTGGATATGCAGCATTCGGATATTCCGATCCGGCATTGGAGGCAAAGTATCCCAAGTTTAGGTCTTTGGATCGAATACCTCTGCCCAGTCTAAGGAATCTACCTTCTTGTCCCAGCACCCTCCGAACACGTATATTTTCCCACCTATGACTCCGGCCGCTGCGGCAGCTCGAGGCACTGCCATGGAAGGGATGTAGTGCCACGTGTGAGTCCGACAATCCAGTAGCCAGACATTGGAAATGGTTCTCCCTTTTAAAGATCCACGAATTACATAAATACCACAATCCAACACCACAACCGAGGATGCTTCTGGAGCCTGAGAGGGTAAAGACGGGATCGGGGAAAGATGTTTACCACGGCGGAGAGTGAAACAACGTGGGCTTGTATCCGGAGGGGTGAGCAAGCATACATACAAGAAATTCTCCACGCAACCTAATACTGATCTCGTCTTGTATAACTCAGGTGAAGCCATTAGCGACAGGTAACTCTTGGAGACCAGAGACATAGCCGCCTGATCCGATCTCGATAATCGAGCCATGCAGCTCAGAGTCATCTCATCTGGTAACGACGATAACAGAGACCACGATGATAACGGAGACGGAGGCAGAGACAACTTCCTCTCTATTTTTGTTAAAACCAAAAAGGCTTCTTCTTTTTATGCGGTGGCTCTTCCGCGGCTGAATTCGACATTGGACTCTGTTTTGTCTTTTGGATTCAGTTTGTGTTTTCTGAGAGAGAGGAGAGTTTTTTTTTTTTTTTAACGAGAGAGAGAGAGGAGAGATCTATCTCTTCTATGTTTTATAGGAGAAAGACTATATATTTATTTTGTTACTAATCTATTTCCTTCTTCAAATAAACAAAGGTGTGGGCGTCAAAAATAAATAATAAGATTTAATTAAAAAGAACGAACATTATGTCGTAAAAAATAAACAAGTGTAAATTGGAAGAGATGATGTATTGGATGAAGTTACAAGGCATCCTGAAGCTTTGATGTTCAACTACAACATACATGTGTACAAATGTGAAGATAAAAACTATATTTGTATCTGAAGTCTAAACTATAATTTTCGAAATGTAAAGAATTTCTATATTCAAAAAAGTTGAACAAACAAATTGCAACACAAAACAAATTCTTATGGGATGTCCAATCATCTAAAAACTTCCCTGATATATCTTTGTACACAAATTAAAAAAAAAAAAAAAAACAGAAGAAAACACCACAAGTTTACATTTTGACACAGATTCTGAGAACTTAGTTCCAGTTTTTTCGTTTCAAAAGTGTAACTGCCTACACCTTGAGATGTCTACATCGGTAGGGCAATAAGGACACTTGAAAGACGACTTAGAGCCATTCTTTGACATTTTGTTTATCGTCTGCTTGCAAAGCACATGTCCACAAGACATCATCATTGGTGGATTCTCATCACTTGACTGTTCCTTTGAGACTGGACACACAAACACCGAATGGAACTGATACTCCTCAGATAGTTTCGCATCTACTGGAAGCTGTTCCATCGTCTGCCAATCAACCTTCTTGTTCGCCATCACGTTCATGTATTTCAATAGTACCGGTAATGCTTGGGTACCCGCTGTTACCGTTATACTCAATGGGCTTTCAGATGATTCACCTAGTAGGTTGCAGTACTGTCTGGTTAGCTCTTTCACTGCATTGTTCCATAAAGCTGGAGATAGAAACTCTGAGTATGGTGATTTATCCAGTTTTCTGTTCCATAAGAGAGAACACATGAGCTTCTGGATTTCAGGGAGGCAGCTATCTGCAAAAGTTGCGATATGTTTTCTCGCGTAGTTGATAGCTTCTTTAGAGTTCTTGCCTTGTGCTATTTCCAGGAAATGTAGACTGTGAAGCTTCATCTCAAGATCAGATCTTGCTTGCTTTAGTTTGTCCGAGTTTAAAGCTGCCCAGGTAAGAGCTGGTCCAAGATCTCGTCTCTTCATAGCTTCTAGTATCTGATACATTTCCATGAAACATCGTCTAGTAGAACATTCAGATTCACCAGTTTCAGCAACGAAACAGTCACCGATATCAAACATTCCTTGACGGTAAAAAAAGTTTGCGATTATCTGATTCACGATATGAGTATCGAAATCAGCATTGTTTCTGTAAGCCTTTGATATATCTGGATTCAGTTGTTTCTCCAGAACTTTAGGGTACTTGTTCAAAGCCACTTGTAGCTCTTTCTCAGCTGCTTCAAGTTGATTGATCGGAGCTATCTCAGTGAACATTTTCTTCACATCAGAGAGGATTGATCTATGATCAAGAAGAGTCTCTGATGGTGGTGACTCCTGTAATAGACTCAACGCCTTTTCGATTTCTTGAGATAACATGTGAACAATCTCATGTGTTTTGCTGTAAGAGAGTTTCTGCTTCGTTGCAACACGATCAAACGCGTCCTTAACACTCTTTAGCTCCATTCTCAGATAATCAAATCACTCTAACCTGAGAAACAGACATTAAAGTGAAATCCTCTACGTCAATTTCATAGTCTCATCCAGCAAAAATTAGACATTTTTTCTTGCAGCTAAATTGAAACATCAAAGACTATAAAAATCGGATCTCCAAATTATTCAAATCAAATCTATATAATAAGATCGATCAATCCCTTACTTAAAACAGAGGAACTAATTTAACGGCTTTGTCAATTGAAGAATCATATAATCCGATCAGCTAAGAATACAATTGATTCTGGAGTAAACAGATCAGACAAAGGATTTCACAATTTCTAAGAAACAAATCAAAGATCTCGATCAATTTCTAACTAATGATTCTCGACGGTGTCACGAAATCCAGAAAAAAAAAACGAAGCTAAAGAAATTACCGGTGAATCGTATCTGAAATCGAGAGGTTGAAGATGAAGTTGGTTGGATCAAAAGTCAAAATCGTCTTTGCTTCTCGACGGATGAACAAAAGAGGAAAAAACAAGATTTCGTGATTTTTTCTGTCTTTTTTTACTTTCCGTTAATTTTTTTAGTTTCTTTTTGTGTCTTTTTTTTTTTTTTGGATTTGTTCTTATTTTCTCATCACTCTTTTAGATTATCCTTACACTTTACGGAGAAACCATCACGTGCAATGTTGATGGTGAAGAATGAATCTCAGCCATTGGATTTTTCAAATGTGTTACTTTAGTGTAGACCATACAACAGACGATTCCTAGCTCTTAAATATTTGGGTCTACTGAACTAAAAGCCCATTTGTGAAGAAGATCCAAATATTGGTCACCGACTCACCGAGATCCAATACTGGTTTGTTTTGTTTTAGAATAAGATTAAATGTTTTTTTCTTTCTTTTAGAATAGTCTTGTATTTTTCAAATATTAAAGTCAAGAAAATTAAGAAAAAAATCGATGTGACCAATGTAACAAGTTACAAAAACGTCCAAGTCAAATTATTGCAACTTCGTGTTAGGAACGGACTCAATTCTAAATTTCATAATCGATTGGTTATTTTCTTTAGTTTATAAATAGTATTGTTAACGATTAAAGTGTGTATAATAATACTATATTGAAACAAGAATTATAATGTTCTTGAAACAACAATAAATATAAAACTATGGGTGCGTAGAAACCACAAAACTTCTTAAATAAAAAAATAAAATAAAAAAAGAAGCAAGAAAACATTTTTTATGTCATCAAACGTAAGAAAACTAGCAAAACTATATAACTAAATAAAATAAAAACTTATTTTCTATAAAAAGGGTTGAATGATATAATTTTTGATCTATAATTTTATATGAAGTGTCTATGTCTATTAGCTATGTAATCATTCAACATATCTATATATAATAACTAAACATACAAAAAATGAGTTCTTCTTAACAGTTTTTAATGTATTGAAGACATTCTAATCAAAATCTAAACTAATATAGTACTTTTTTCAAACTAAAATGACAGAATAAATAGCTTTCCTCATATATTCAACATGGAGGAAGATTCAAATTAATTCAGCTTTTGCGAATTTGGGTCATTGATGTGAACATCTATCGGTCACGGCCTAGACCGACAACCAAAAAAATGTCATGAAATTTCCATGGGACTCTTTCCCGTGAGTTTGTGATCTCTCTCCATCGCGCGCGATAAATAATATATGTGCCAACGAAAGACTTTTTTCCCTTCTTTTTTTTTCTACAGCAAAAAAAAAAAAAACTCTTATCCCCAAAAAGCTAAGTTTCAACGAAAGACCTTTATTTTTGCTCAACGTTTTATGTATTCTTTTGATTTTTCAAAACTCTTGAAACCTATTAGAGCCTGTGGTAATTAAAGTCCACCAGCCGATTTGGTCCAAACTGTTAAAGCTGGATCGGACTAATTTTCTTAGGCATTAAAAAAGAATTACGGTCGAGTTTATATAGGGACTAATAGATTCAACTTTGGGTTAAATTTTCCAAAACTATTTAACCAGCTTAAGTTTCTTCGTATTTGACTAAATAGATTTAAGTTTTGAATGTTTAACTTCACGATCCAAAAAAAACACTACAGTAAAAACCGAAGTTTGGTCTAACAATAGTACAAACTGAGATTTACCCGGAAATTTTCAGTCAGGTAAATTTATATGCATATTTTATAGTTTTAATGAGTTGGTAGAAAAAAAAAAAGTTGTTGTAAATACATCTTTGTCATCAAAATGCAAATCCCGTGTGATTTTTTGACTTCCACCTTTTAATTCATGTCACATTTAATACAAAATTAATTATAAACAGATTTTTATTAAAACAAATCTGAACCGTAGATTCTTGCCCCAGCTTTTTAATAATTGTTAAAACTTGTTTATTGTTGTCTTCATTACCCTGCGCCCATGCTTGCATGCAAATTGCAGAATCTCTGCTGAAAATATTCTCCTTCACTTTTGGGCTCAGAAAGCTGGGAGTTTATAGAATTATTGATGATAAACTAATTACAATCTAGTGATGAACATAAACAATAAATTCCAAAACGACACGTGACGAAGGTACTTGTAAGTGTGAATAACAATCATCATATTCGTGACGTTCCTTGGAGTATTTTCTTGATTCACATATTATAAATATAGTGTGTATGCGACTATTAATTAGTATACGTATATGTGTATTCAACCTTGCGTGTCCTATCACGAATCCACTTGCTTTGAGATGCGTGCCCATCTCCTAAAATACAATCGGAGCTATGTCTATCGTTTATTTAGATATCCCCTATAGAGTATAGACAACATCTACAAGAACATACTTATTAAAAAACATTTACATGAACATATGTATATATATTATTCGATTGGTGAAAGTATTAGCATCTTGGTCTAAATGACACTTGCAAAGTTTTGTAATAAGAAAAACTATCAAAATAAAATCATTTACCACTATAATATTATATCATCATGCAACTAACAAAAACAAGTAGAATAAAAAAACGCAAGTTGCTTGCTTATTACACGTAGATTTTTTTCTTTCAATCTGAACTATTTTAGATAAATATTTTTAATTTGATTTAATACTAGTAAAAAAAGTCAAATCTTATTATCCTTCATTAAAAAAATAAGTTGAATTTACACAAACTACGTGAATTTCAATTTTCAACAGTAGTAGACCAAAGGCGTAGCCGAGCTATCAAAAGTTTTAAAACAAAAAACACGTAGAAAACTTCTCATAAAATATTAATTTGAAAAGCCTTTATCTAAAAAATAAAAGCCTTTATCAAAAGGAAAAAAGTTTCACATAAAAATATTTTCCGATATACTCCTTCTATTTTACAGAGTTTTTGGCTAAAAACATACTTATTAAAAAAATTATTATTTTTAAACTAAAGTCATCATTAGCTATTTTTAATTAAACGGAAAGAGTACAAAATTAGCAAAAAAAAGTTGAATGATCTTACCATATCGTGTGGAACCTATCATAAATGGTATATAGTCATATTTATCATACCAGCGGATAATGTTTTAAGAGAGAAAAAGAAAAGAAAAAAAACGAGAAAAATAAAATAAATAATGGAATAGATAGATCTTAACTATAGCTAAACCTCTTTACCCAATGACAGTTAAATAATAACCATGGTTAAATAAATCTAACCTTTAAAAAGGCCACTTTCGCTTCTCTTCACTTCGCATCATTTGTTTGTCGTCCCTTAAAACTTTTAAATGATCTTCTCCTCCGATCATTAAATCTCTTTAATATCTCTCTCAGCCTTCTTCGTGATCTCTCTCTTCCTCCGGTAAAATTTGACGTCGATGTTGATTTTATAATTTCAGTACGAACTATTGAATCGATCATTAGTGAGTGTTATTAACTTTTGGAAATTTGTTTTCGTGTTTTGGTTACAGGAAACGGTGAAAAGATGTCGACCGGTAACGGAAATTCTAACGGTGACGGAGGGTTTAGTTTCCCGAAAGGACCGGTGATGCCGAAGATAACGACGGGAGCTGCTAAGAGGGGTAACGAAATATGCCACGACGATAGTGGTCCGACGGTGAATGTGACCACGATCGATGAGCTTCATTCGTTACAGAAGAAACGTTCTGCTCCGACCACACCGATCAACCAAGGCGGCGCCGCTTTTGCCGCCGTCTCTGAGGAGGAGCGCCAGAAGATTCAGCTTCAGTCTATCAGGTCCGTATAACTCTATTTTATTCACATATACATTTAATATTTTAAACGTAAAATTTTCGTATAAATAAAAATTTCTATGAAACATTTTATATCGAAGTAAGGAAGATATTGCGTTTTCGTGTCCGATCGTTTTAATAAAAAAAGAAGAAAATAAATCAGGAGTTTTATTTTTCCTTTTTTAAAATTGTCTTTTAGCTAGAAAGACTTTTTTTTTTTTAATATTTAGTATATTAATTTCTAACGTACTACGCACTAAATTAGAAAATTTTCAATTACTCTTTCCTCTTTTTTATTTTGGTTATATTTGGCTTAGAAATTCAAAGAGAATTTAATGCGCCATTAGTGACTGTTAATTAATACACATGTCACATGCCACATGCCACATGGTATGAGATGCCACGTGGAAATATTTTTAAAATTATATTTTGATGGATGACACAGTGCTTCGTTGGCTTCGTTAACGAGAGAATCAGGACCGAAGGTAGTGAGAGGAGATCCGGCGGAGAAGAAAGCCGACGGTTCCACTACTCCAGCGTACGCTCACGGCCAACATCATTCTATCTTTTCTCCGGCCACTGGTGCCGTCAGTGATAGCTCTTTGAAGTTTACACACGTTCTCTACAACCTTTCCCCTGCAGGTGATAAATCCCTAAAATCCGAGTTAATCAATGTTTCTTCTGTTTTCCGACGAATTGATAGATGGTCTACTATTTCTTGTTGTAGAGCTTTACGAGCAAGCTATTAAGTCTGAGAAAGGTTCGTTTATCACTTCCAATGGAGCTTTGGCGACGCTTTCTGGTGCTAAGACTGGTCGAGCTCCGAGAGATAAGCGTGTCGTTAGAGATGCGACGACTGAGGATGAGCTTTGGTGGGGAAAGTGAGTAATCCAATTCTAATTTCTCATGGAAGTTTTGAGTTTATACTCTGTTTTTCGTTTATTGATTTGGTTTTTATAATTTTGATTTTAGGGGTTCTCCGAATATCGAAATGGATGAACATACTTTCATGGTGAATAGAGAAAGAGCTGTTGATTACTTGAACTCCTTGGAGAAGGTATAAATTTGAAAACTTGAAATTAGTGTTCTGAGTGTAGAATTTAGATTTAAGTTACTGAAATTTGCTGTTCTTGTTTGGGGTTTTAGGTGTTCGTCAATGATCAGTTCTTGAACTGGGATCCGGAGAACAGAATCAAAGTTAGGATTGTGTCAGCTAGAGCCTACCATTCACTGTTTATGCACAACATGTAAGTAAAAAACCATTCTTGCTTTCTCTACCATTTCTCCAAGATAAGTCTCCTTGTGTGTATATTATAAACAATGTCCATCCATTATTGTATCCTTTGGGTTTGGGAGGAATAAAAAAACAACAAATTAGCGAACAAAATTGGTAACTGGTGAGGGTGCAGGTGTATCCGACCCACTCCGGAGGAGCTTGAGAGCTTCGGTACTCCGGACTTCACTATATACAATGCTGGACAGTTTCCGTGTAACCGTTACACTCATTACATGACTTCATCCACTAGCGTAGACCTTAATCTGGCTAGGAGGGAAATGGTTATACTCGGTACTCAATATGCTGGGGAAATGAAGAAGGGTCTTTTCAGTGTGATGCATTACCTTATGCCTAAGCGTCGTATTCTCTCCCTTCATTCTGGATGCAATATGGGAAAAGATGGAGATGTTGCTCTCTTTTTTGGACTTTCAGGTATAGTAGTGTCATCGGTGATGATGGGAGGAAAGATAAGTCGAATGATACAACACAATTACCCCTGAACTGACTTGAAAAGCTGTTTGCCTCTTTGTTGAAATGAGCGGTGTGAATTGAGCTTGATGACTTTTTGTTTTTGTTTTCTATGAATGTTGGTTTTAGGTACCGGGAAGACGACACTGTCTACTGATCACAACAGGTATCTGATTGGAGATGATGAGCATTGCTGGACTGAGACTGGTGTTTCGAACATTGAGGGTGGATGTTATGCTAAGTGTGTTGATCTTTCGAGGGAGAAGGAGCCTGATATCTGGAACGCCATCAAGTTTGGAACAGGTATAAAGACGCTATATATATAAGAATTTGTTTTGAGAAAAAAAATTTCAAATCAGTGATATAACCATAGTGTTCTGATCTCATTGCAGTTTTGGAGAATGTTGTGTTTGATGAGCACACCAGAGAAGTGGATTACAGTGATAAATCTGTTACAGGTAAAACCAACTGTTATTTCTTTTCGTTTCTCTTCTTCCTTACAATTAACAGAATGATCATCGTCGACTCTCTTTGGTTGCAGAGAACACACGTGCTGCATATCCGATTGAGTTCATTCCGAATGCGAAGATACCTTGTGTTGGTCCTCACCCGAAAAATGTGATACTTCTGGCTTGTGATGCCTTTGGTGTTCTCCCACCTGTGAGCAAGCTGAATCTGGCACAAACCATGTACCACTTCATAAGTGGTTACACTGCTCTGGTATGCTCGAAGAAAAGTCTCAGTTTTTTTTTTTTTCCTTTTGGGATTATATCTCCATAACTTCAAAACCTTGACCAAAGATGTGTTACATTACATATATAGGTCGCTGGCACAGAGGACGGGATCAAGGAGCCAACAGCAACATTCTCAGCTTGCTTTGGTGCAGCTTTCATAATGTTGCATCCCACAAAGTATGCAGCTATGTTAGCTGAGAAGATGAAGAAACAAGGTGCTACTGGTTGGCTCGTGAACACTGGTTGGTCTGGTGGCAGGTATGTCCTTTAATGAAAACCGATACAACAAAAAGCTGCCTTGTTGCGTGTGTTTGTAGGCTCGAAACATGATCTGTAACGTTTTTCTTTATGTAGTTATGGTGTTGGAAGCAGAATCAAGCTGGCATATACTCGAAAGATCATCGATGCAATCCATTCAGGCAGCCTGTTGAAGGCAAACTTCAAGAAAACCGAAATATTTGGTTTTGAAATCCCAACTGAGATCGAAGGGATACCTTCAGAGATTTTGGATCCCATCAACGCCGTAAGTTTCTGCAAATCTCTGATATTTTTAGATGCTAAGTGATGATGATGAACCGTTTTTGTTGATTTGGGTTGTTTGATAAAAATGCAGTGGTCAGATAAGAAGGCACACAAGGAAACATTGGTGAAACTGGGAGGTTTGTTCAAGAAGAACTTTGAGGTTTTTGCTAACCATAAGATTGGAGTTGATGGTAAGCTTACGGAGGAGATTCTCGCTGCTGGTCCTATCTTTTAGGAAACTATGATGTTGTCGAAGAAAAAGATCTAGTATGAAAAAAATAAATGAGACATGTACTTTGTATCTCTGTCGAGACTCGAGAGAGTAGAGAATTTGGTATGAAGTTGGTCTCAGAAAAAAAGTTCCAAATGTGACCGACCATGTGTAATTTGATTATTATCTATTTGTCATTTATTTTTGTTGGGCTTTTGCCAGCATTTCCATAATATATCCAAAGATGGCTAATATGAAAATAATATTTAAAAAGGTGTTTTTAGTCATTTTTCTAAGAAGAAAAAGGAAACTGATAAAAAAAAAAAAAGGAAACTCAATAATATTGAAGCCGCCTATAAAAGCTTCAACGTTCTTTTGTATTTTCCGCTCTCTCCATCTTCCAAACAAAGAAGCGTCTTTGATTTTCTTCTTGAGACAACTGAAGCATTCCTTAAGTCGCGTGACTTCGTTTCTTATCGTAAGTTTGTCTTTGATCCACTGCTACTTTTCCTCAACGAATGTTTCTGTCGAATTCGAGCCTGATTGTTTAGAAAACATAACCTAGTTGATGATCGTTGTGACGTAGAAACCCTAATTTCGTGGATTTTTCTATGTGTGTTTTTTCCTGAAGCAGATCGATATATAGGAAATATGGAATCAGAGTTTCTTGAATTCCGTCAACGGATTAAGGAATCAATCAGAGATAAGAAGATGCAAAGCGAAAACGCTAATGTTGTTGCTCCAACCTCAGAGCAGAGCAAAAGAAAGCTTCCGTATAACGAGTAAGTTTTATTTCCAGCTTTTTTTTCTATATATTAATTGTGTTTAGAGAATAATTAACCATTAATTTAAAGAATATTCTGACTCTGTTTTAACCTAATTTCTTTATGCAGTTTTGGTTCCTTCTTTGGTCCTTCTCAGACTATTATTGCTTCAAGAGTATTACAAGAAACCAAACCGCTGTTACAAAATAATCCAACGGCAGCTAAATTGTTAAACTCCATCCAAAATGTAAGTCTCAGATTCTTCTTTTTTCACATTCAAGTGTTTTATTCATACTTTTAAATATAATGCTGATGAAACTGCTTTGTGTCTTTGTGTGCAGAAGAAAAGTTGTGTTCAAACGAATGGTTCAGGGACTAAGAATACAAATGAGGTAATTAACTTCAATGCAATGGAATCTCAATGTTCAAATAATTCGTTGTTGCTTTGAACTTTTTGCTAATACTTTGCCTTTTACTTGCTTTTTGTAGCATCAGTTTAAAATAAAAGCTGAGAAACTTAAGGATTCAAGAGATTACTCCTTCCTTCTCTCTGATGATGCTCAGCTTCCAAGTTCTACAATAAAGTCTCTAACGCAGAAATCAGTTAGCAATAACGGCAAAACAAGTTCCAAATTAGGTCCTCAGAGACCACCGTCCTTGTCAAAGCCATTGACATCTGATCCTAAACAACAAAGAGTACAACAGAGAAAGGTTTCCCACAAACTCACAAGTTCTGAAATAGTTCCAAAACATCAAGTGATTAGTAAACCGCCGTTGAAAAGAGCTCATCAACTGAAGAAGAAGAAGAAGCCTGTGATAACGTCAGAAGATGATTTGGCGTTGCAAATGGTTAGAAAAATGTTCAAGACTGATCGTTTTTCCGGGCGTGATTTCGACGATGATGATAGAGGCATGGAAGCCAACTTTGAAGATATTATCAGGGAAGAGAAACAAAGGTATATGTTTATATATTATTTACATGTTTACACTATGTTTTTTGAAAATTTTCCCGGGAAACTAACGGTCATATGTTTGTTTGTTTGTTGTTTGGTACAGCGAGAAACTTGCAAAGAAAGAAGACGCTGAAGAAATGCGATTGATTGCGGAAGAAGAAAGGCGAGAAAGAGAACAAAAACAGAAGAAAAAAAAAGCTTAGTCATTAGAAGTATTCTTTTTTATACGTTTCTCTCTGTTCTTGTAAGACCTCAAAGTTCATAATATTAATGATCAGATTGATTATAGAACTCAATCATAGTGACCAAATTGATGTAAACCATTAGATTTGAATCTGAAACAGAGTTCTGAAGACTTCTTAATTTGGTTCATTTTCAAGTTTGATAGGTTAACAAAAACTGAGGATTAGGATGAAACAGTGATATCAAATCCATAGCAAATCTAAAGCAAATCCATTAATTCCAAGGCCAATGTGATCTAAATTCATCAACCAAATAATGGCAGCGAAGAAAATAATATAAAAAGACAAAGCCTCACTAATTTAAAACGTTTTCTTACATGACATATGACAAAAGCTTATAATAAGGTTTCTCAGTTTGATTTTTATATTACCTAGTTTGGCTGTATCTGTTTGCTCTTTTTTGTTTCCATTTTAGGGTTTGACTTGAGAAATAGTTACACGCTCTCACGTTTAACCAATGATCATCAATACAGATCCATGATCTCAGAATTAATTTAGTACTTGGAGCTTATGAAAAGGAATAAGACTAATTATTATATTAAAATTTTGTTTAGAAGAGCCAAGATGCTTCTATCATGGGGCGTAGTAATTGGAGGAAAAGAGTGAATGAGATTTAGCTGTAACTTAACGGTCATTTATTTCTATCATTAGCCTTAGTCCTTAGGTTATTAGCATTTCTATCCTTCCCATAAATATTTTATAGGAGTATAAAAGATTATCATCTTGAAGTTTTTTTTTTAGCCAAAGTGATTATACATCCAAAACCATGTGTTTGCACAAGACACAACGCACATGCGTCACAGCAAAGTGGCCATATGGGTCTCTCTTGATAACTACTATGCAAGATTTAAATGGTGACGTCATCAAGTCCAGTATTTGAACAACCCAAGATATAGTACTAGTTTACTTATAATCTATGACCTTTCATTATTTTTATATATAAAAGTTTGGATAGATGAGAGTTGTGATAACTGATAAGGTAAGCTGACATGTCAAACAATACTCAATTGATGATTTAGATAAAACCAATGTTCTGACAAGTATTACCCATTCGTTTAACGGTGATTCAAACACAACTTCGAAAAGATTAGTGTTATGATGATTTCTGTGGTCTTGTATAACTTGAAAAGATTAGTTTCAAACTAAATTTGTAAGTGTGAAATTATTTTGATTGAGTGGAATATATATATATATATATATATATACATATAAACTAATCCACCCCCACCTACCCACCCCGACCCCCTTTTTTGTCCCACTATTTTTATTTAAATTTTCTCAAAAGTTCCTTATATGTTTTCTGAAAATATTAAGGAATGGAAATTTTAAAATTTCGAAACAATAGCCTCACCAATAACGTAGAAAAATACCATAAAATCGTAGGGAGATCTATGGTTGGTACTTGGTGCCACATTTACTTTACATAACAGAAGTATAAACTAATAAATATTGGTCTACAAATTTAGACTATATTTAATGGGACCCACCATTTGCTCTGGATTAATAAGAGTTTCCCTGTCCTCTTCTGTCCATTTTCTTTTGTATTAGAGATGTTTGAAAAATTAAACATGCTGGCTTTTATAATTCCCTTTCTATAGCTTTTTTTTTTTTTTTTGCTACATGCACATAAGTTTTTACTTAAATATGTGTGGTTTCCAAATTTTCACTACAAATATTGTTCAGGTTCTAAATAGTTACACTAGTTGAAATAAGATAGTCAATAAAATCAGTATTTACAACTACATGCAGCTGATATATGGAGTTGCTTTGGCTACGAGCTCTTGACACAAAACAGCTAAACACCCAAAAACTTGGAGAGATGGAATATTAAATAATAGACTTATTGCCATTTACACGTGCAAATTACTCCATATATGCGTGTTAATTTATCTATATATATTGCATTCTACTGTTTTTATCGCACACAAATCCCAATCTCTCTCTCTCGTCTCCACGAAGAAGGTGAGTTTCAGTTTCAACTTCTTCAAAAAGAAAAATTAGGGTACAACAAACTCCAATTTTCTAGGGCTACACCAACTAATTTCTCATTTATTTAGAATTCAAGAAACAAAAATCACACTACTTATTATTGTTTCTTGATCTTGAGTTTTTATAGGTCAAATCATGTATTTGAATTACCCAGGATCTACTAGTTTACTTTCTTTACAGTTTCTTGTTTATAAATTATACACTAATTAATGTTCTTATTGCACAACCAATTTTCAGATAAGAAGCAACAACAACGAATATGTTATCCACAAGTTGGTTTTCTGAACTGGTATGTATCTACACACACACATATACATATAGTATGTTGTCATCTGGTATTGTTTGTTTAATTGGTTTGTTTGTATGTGTATGTCATATATATATATAGGAAATAGAAGAAGATAACGTATTTCAACAATTTCACATGAACTCAATAGTGGGAGAGATCCATGAAGCTCATGAGTACACTCTTCCAAACTCTTTTCCGACCAACAACGATTATTCTTGTAATAATTTGATGGAAATGAAACCATCAAAGATCCTCAATACTACTTACATATTACCAAATTTGCAACCACCACTACAGCCTCTTTCTCCTATTCCTCCTACTCCAAAGCATCATTTTCATCAACAGTCTTCCTCAAGAATTATCTCTTTCGAAAATTCCATTTCAAATGTTATGGATCATGATGAGTACCTAAACTCCATCTTTAGCCCCAAGGTAGAGACTGAAATGCCACCACCGTGGAAGAGTGAGCGGATTAATCGAAAAGGAACCGAGAGGGCTCAACCTTTTTCTAGAAACCAATCCAATGCTCAAGATCACATAATTGCCGAAAGAAAACGTAGAGAGAAGCTTAATCAAAGATTTGTAGCTCTTTCCGCTCTAGTTCCTGGCTTGAAAAAGGTACATACCACATCAAATCTCCCTGCTTATATTAATTTATACCAAAAATATAACATTTCTGTTGAATCTATATATGTGCAATATATTTTATTTAACTTGTGTGCATAGATGGACAAGGCTACTGTATTGAGAGATGCACTAAAGCATATAAAGTATCTCCAAGAAAGAGTTGGAGAGTTTGAGGAACAGAAGAAAGAAAGAAGATTGGAATCTATGGTTCTTGTCAAGAAGTCTAAGCTGATCTTGGATGATAATAATCAGTCATCTTCTTCTTCTTCTTCTTCTTGTAAAGATGGCTACTCGGGATTGGATCTTCCCGAGATCGAAGTAAGATTCTCTGATAAAGATGTTCTGATCAAGATCCTTTGCGAGAGGCACAATGCTCATATTACAAAGATTATGGCCGAGATTGAGAAATTTCGTTTCTCAATAACTAACTCAAGTGTGTTGCCATTTGGACCAACTCTTGATATCACCATTATAGCTAAGGTATGCATATGTATATTTCAGTCACACAAAATATAAACGAACAACTTGTTCTTGATTTTAGAGTAACATCGTTTAACGTTTATTTGCAGAAAGAGAGTGACTTCGACATGACACTCATGGATGTTGTAAAGAGCTTGAGGTCTGCTTTATCGAAGTTCATGTGATTATTTTTAGTTTCATGCTAATCGTCGATTTCTCTGGGGATCTAGTTGAACATATATATCAAGGAACAATAAGTGGTTTTTGCCATGAAAATGTTTTTTTTCTCAAGATGTAAAGCACTTTCGTCTGCTATATATAAGCCAATGTTGATTTTACCTACCCTTCATATTGTATTATGTGCTTCTCTTTTGTACAGTATATATTTTCAGATGTATGCAAAATTACTAAATTTTGTGCTAATTTTTGTGATAAACTGGATACTTAAAGTCAAGGAATGCGACAGGACGACCAAGTCTTCTCTTCCGTTTTAGGACAACAAGGGATAATCATAGGATACTAATAAATCGTAAACTAGGAAAGCGGATAGCAATGAAAAAAAAAGCTTTTTTTTTTGTTTCTGTATATCGAGATTTTGTTTTAGTTTCAGGATATTATTAAAATGTGAATCTTCTTTCTATTTAAAGTTTCTATGGTGAACAAAAAAAAAAAACTAAAATACCATGAAAACAAGAAAACATCCTTTTAACTGTATACCCGCAAATAAATTTCTGTTAAGAACTAAAATAACATGAAAAGGGTTTCGTTAGTGGCAATTAATGATTTAAAAGACTTTTACATAATTGTTGACAAAAAAAGACTATGACATAACTCTTCATGTATAGTTTACGATTCAAAAAGATGTAAAAAAAAAGAAAAAGTTTACGATTTAAAACATTTTAAAGTTATCCAATTCACGTGTTTCATGGAATTTGGGTCACTGTCAAAACCTAAATGTGTTTCCATCACCTGACAACTCAACCTATTTTTTGTTTCGTCATTTTTTTCATCAACTCACCTCTCTGATGTCTGATACAAGAAAACTATTTTGATTAAAGTTTTTCTCTACTTCCCATCAATGATTAATTTGACTTTTTTCCTGAAGAAAGAGTGAAAAGAATACTTAAACCAAAAAAGAAAGAAAGAAAGAAAGAAAGAAATAGTGAAACAATATAAACAAATACCGGGTATTCCTTAAGAACCGAGTTACAATTTATTAAATTCAATTAAAAACGTGCGATGTTTTTATTTTCTTTATTCTTGGTTGGAGTATAACTCTGTCTGGTTTGATCGGATTTTCTATAGTTGGGTCCAACTTATCCAACGGTAATGATTTGCCTTGGGTTTAATTATATTATGTAGCCATTTTTTAATTAATGTTCACTTAACGTTTTATTTGGACCGAATTTATAGATTTTATTACTATCATATAATCTATGACACACCCTCGAGACTTGAGTCTCATCAATGTTGTTTAAAGTTACTTACCTATCCGTAGAACTTATTGGAGTATATCTGCAAGATTCTCATTGCCTCTTTTTCTTTCCTACTCATTAGAATTTGTGTTGATCCCAACACTCACACACATACATACGCCGGTCCAATTAGGCTTGCCAAGATAGATGATGCTACTCCGTCGCAGTAAACTATAAGAAAAGGAGTAAAACAGTTGTCAGTAAGCTGTAAAAAGGCACCACATGCCTCATGTGACTCTTGTTGCTTTCAAATGCGTAATCTTTTAATCAGGACCCAATCACCATTCACAAAACGCTATATATATATATATATATATATATTTACATTATCCTCTATTTACTTATACTCTAAAAGTCGACATCTACACGACGACATGTCATGACGACTCTCGTTCTACAATATACAACGTACTGACGTAGCCAATCCTTTTCCATTATTGAAATAATAACAAAATTACGTAATACGTTAGGAAAATGGGGAAATTCTATTTTCGGAATATATGTAAATGAAATTTAAAACGTGGGATTTCCCCATATTTATTGGACAATGTGAAACCGGTACGAATAATAAACCGAAAACAAAATTGATCCTCATCTACCCAAAAATATGGTATAGAAGAAAAAGAAGTTAAAAAAAAAATAACAGGTTGAATAGTTCAACTTGATACGCAAAACACGCTAACAAGAAAACGCACCTTATCTTCGTGAGATCGTTACTTTGATGATCGGAGATCGGTTAAAAAAATGACCAGGAAAGAGGTGGTGGTGGCCGTGACGGCTGCAACAGTTACAGCAGTAGCAGCGGCTGTACTAACGGGTCGGTGGATGCGGAGGAAGGAGCGGCGACGGAAACAGACTCAGAGGATTTTAAGGAAATTCGCTAGAGAATATGCCAGGTTCAATCTCGAGGATACAGAAGAAGAGTTTAGCAGATGGTGATGCTGATACTGATCTGAAGGAGTTTATGAATAATATGAATGAATCATTGGAGAGACATGGTCTGAAAATTCGGATGAATAATACACTGGTATGCGAGGAAGAATAAACACTGTTTTTTTCTTTAGATGATCTAATGAGAATCTTGGATTTGAGATCAGGTTGATAACACAGTAGGAGAGTTGGCTGGAGGAAGGTACTATCATAAGGACACTGTGGCTACAGTATCATTAGGTATGGGAACTAACGCTGCTTATATCGAACAAGCTCAAGAAATTTCGAGGTGGAATTCCACAGTACCCGAGCCACAAGAGATCGTATGTTTTAAGATAGTTTCAATAGATTTGATCCTATATCATAGAGCTTTCAAAAGTTCTGTTCAAGTGATTGTTGTACATGATAAGATTGTAGGTTATTAGCACAGAGTGGGAAGATTCAGATCTTGCCATCTTCCTTTAACTGAATATGATACTGCTCTTGATGCGGAAAGCTGGAATCCTGGAAGTAGAGTAAGAACACTCATCGATAAGTTTTCGTAGTTTTTTTCAGTATAAATTTGTGTTTTGAGAAATTTGGTTTTCCTCTGTTTTTAAGGTATTTGAGAAGATGGTGTCCGGAGGTTACTTAGGGGAGATAGTGAGAAGAGTGTTGCTAAGAATGTCTGAAGAATCTGGTCTCTTTGGAGATACATTACCTCCAAAACTTATGGTTCCTTACATTTTATGGTACCTTTACTATACAGCTTTTGAGATTTTGATATTAATATAGATCAAGAAGGAGAGTATTTGGATTTTTTCGGGCGTGTTCAGGTCGCCAGATATGGCTGCAATGCATCAAGATATATCCGAAGATCGGGAGATTGTAAACAGAAAGCTTAAAGAAGTTTTTGGTGTAAGTCTCATAAGACCCGTCTAGTTATAGAACTTGACTCTTGTGTAAACTTAACATATATATATATATATATAAGATGCAGATCATGGACTCGAGTGTTGCAGCGAGAGAGGTGGTGGTTGAAGTGTGCTATGTAGTAGCGGAAAGAGCAGCTCGTGTCGCGGGAGCAGGAATAGTTGGGATGATAAAGAATCTGGGAAGGTTAGAGAAGAAGATGAGCATTGTGATAGTTGAAGGAGGATTGTATGATCCCTATAGAGTCTTTAGAAATTACCTTCATCGCAGTGTTTGGGAAATGCTTGGTGATGAGTTATCAGATCACGTAGTCATTGAGCATTCTCATGGTGGATCTGCTGCTGGAGCTCTTTTCCTTGCAGCTTGCGGCAAACAAGATCTCGAAAGCCAATGATGCTGATGATCATTGGTGTTTTGTGTTTCCATGGTTAATTTGTTTCCTTTGATTTGAAAACTTTTATTGTAAAACCTCAGCTTAATAACCCAAGTTTTTAAACGATGAACCGAAACAGTTGTGTCTGTTAACTATGGCAAAATTCTTATTAAGGTCACTAAAAGTTATAACTATTGGCCAAGACTAGTCCAAGTTGTGAATTCTCTTAATCTTTTCTATCCCCAACAAGGATCACTCCTAATCCAGGAACTACATTGATTGGTGCTTTCATTCTTGAAACTTCAATTGTGATTTCATCTCTAATTTTTTTTTTGCCACGTCTTTCCCATCAATTACCTTTGCTGTACAAAAAAAAGCAAATTTATGATTCTGACAAAAGAGAAACAGAGCATTCATGTCCAAAATTCAATTTTTCAAAGACAATGGGCAATGAGTTTTGGGTGGGAAATGAGCTAAGAAAAAAGCAGAAAGGCCCATTGGGCTTTTTAAAGTTATGTTTGGTTCTGATTTAGTAGTGAGTGTGTTCACATATCCGTTTCACAACATTTTTAGAGGGAGAGAAGAGAAGAGAGACCGGAAAATGGCGACGGCGATTGTACGTTCAGCTCTTTCACGAGCATCGATCAGCGTAGCTCCGAGGACATCTGTTGCTCCTAAGCGCAGATTTTCATCTTCCGCTGGCCATGACGATGCTTGTAATTTTTTCTTCTCTCATTTTCAATACGATCTAGGTCTTTGTTGATGTTCTCTCTGATTTTCTAGATTCTTAACTGTGTGCTGATAAAGTGATAATTATCGGATTTCCCAGTCCTCAATATGATTTGACTGATTCGAATTTGATGCATTTAATCCCCGGTTATTTGGAATTGATTTGGTAGATCGATTGGTGAATTTGGATTCGATTTCGTTCCTATCAAAACTCTATATTTATTTTCCGATTTATTTGAAGCGTTTCTTCAGATCAAAAGATACCATGTTGAAAGAATCGATCGAATACAACCATAGCTATGATTTATTCATCAAAGTGTTTTTTTTTTTTTTTTGAATTTTGTACAGACGAAGCTGCGAAATGGGAGAAGATAACATATCTGGGAATTGCTAGTTGCACAGCGCTAGCCGTCTATGTTTTATCCAAAGGCCATCATCACGGCGAGGACCCTCCTGTAAGCTTCCTTTACAAAACTTGGATTGACTTTGGATTTTGAATCTTAAATCTTTTGAGTAAGATCCCAGATGAAATGACTAATTGAGTATGCAGATGATGAAATTGTTACTAAACCTACCTTTTTCTTATATGGCTGATCTCATTCATTCTGCTTTGAAATGTAATCCTACATTGCCTCGGCCCTCGAGCTTTCTTTAAGACTTTGTTCCCCTTGTTGCAGGCCTATCCTTATATGCACATCCGCAACAAAGAGTTTCCTTGGGGTATGTATGCTATTCCATATCTTACTGTTTTCCATTTTGGGATGATATTGTTTATTTTTCGCAAAGGATGTCTCTTTTTTTATCATGTGTTATCCTAAACACATTTAGAGATCATCAAATATTATCTGTAAAATCGTTTTTCCAAATCCGGTTTCTGAATCCACTATTTCTGTTTTCTTGATTCTTAGGTCCGGATGGTCTGTTTGAAGTAAAGCACAACGAAGGGCACTGAGTCTTGCGTCTTCACAATAATACCTTCTTGGTTCATTTGAAAGGCTAAATGCTTTACTGTATTTCTTGTTAACTTTTGTTTTGCTACTCCAATCTCCTTTCTTTTGTTACGAAATAAGAATTACTAATACTTTGTTTGGTTATTATCCAAGAATTATGTTTCCAACAAGTCCCTTGTGATTCAATCTCAATAATAAGAAAATTCTTCATTATAAGAGACTTAGACAGAACTGGAGATATGATTATTGTATTGATTACTATCATAAACTCAATACTACTGACTGGGGCTTAAGACCCGTCGTATGATGAAAAAGTATAGAATATGCATAAAATAAATACATGACAACTTTACTTCTCTGCGTAATGGAATATGCATACAATACATGACAAAGTTCACTCTAAGAACATCACTCAGCAGCTACTTTGTCTTTGGTAGATCCATTGCTGGATTCGGGAAGTGTTTTTAGATCTGTCCGAGCATCCTTACCATCTTGAGGGAGACTATTATCCAAAGTGGGCTTGGTCTTTTCTTGATCGTTTTGCGTCTCCTCTGTTTCACCACTTATGTTGTTTTCCTCTTTCTCTGACTCTGTTTTAGAAGTATCATCCCCTGTTTCCTTGTTATCAGAGTCTGATTTGCTTTGCTCGTTGCCAGACTCACTCCTGCTTTCATCAGTTTTTTGTTCGTCACTCTTCTCCTGTGTGTTAGTAGATTCCACCTGTTCAATCTTCTTTTCACTGTTGGCATTTTCCTTTTCCTGAGATTCTGAAGACTCTTCTTTCTCCCTTTTCTCGGTTTCTTGGTTCTCATTCTCCCCTAGGGACGAAGACTCTACTTTCTCCTTTTTCTCAGTTTCTTTGTTTTCATTCTCCTCATGAGATGAAGACTCCGTTTTCTCAGATTCTTCCTCTTTACTTTCCTCTTGGGTTGAAGACTCTTCCTTCTTCTGATTCCCAGGTTCTTCCTCTTTACTTTCCTCTTGGGCCGAGGAATCTTCTTTCTCCTTTTTCTCAGATTCTTTGTTTTCGCTTTCTTCTTCAGAAGATTGTACCTTTTCATTCTCGTCTTTTTCGCTTTTCGTTTCTTGATAACCAGTGGACTTCCCGCTCTCATCTCCACCGCTAGTCTTTTCAGTAGATTCTGTAGTTTCAGTTGCATTGGAAGTTGACTGATTAGTCTCAGGCAATTCACCATTAGAATCAGAGAAACCAGCCTCTAGCACCACATTCTGACTCTCAGTCTTTGTTTCATCAGACTCGTGACCTCGGGATGAACCAGTGTTCTCCTCTGATTCTGACTTCTCACCATTCTTTGAATCCGACTCATTATTTGTCTCTTCTTGTTGCTCACCATCACCACTACCAATCTCCCCATTGTCCTCAGTTTTGTTCAAAGAAACTTCTTTAATAACAGAACCTTCCAATTCTTCAGTCTTAGGACCTGACTCGTCTTCATGAAAACTGACATTCTCAGTAACATTAGATTTACTTTCTTCCTCAACTTCAACCTTTCCACCATTCTTCTCCTCCGTCTCATGAACTACCTCACTCGACGCATCGTCTCCTTTGTAATTCTTCTCTCTAGCTTCTTCATTACTTATCTCATTCCCACCTTCACTCTCATCAATCACCTTCTCGCCGTCTCCATTGTTTGAATCTTCATTACCGGTACCTTCGATTTCCTTCTCACTATTCCCTTCCATCACTCTCTCCTCTCCTCTTTCCTCTTCCCTCTCCACAATCTCATCACCATTCTCCTCATTCTTGCTCACTTCATCTTCCACTTCCTCCTCCTTCACATCTTTCGTAGGGTTAGGGTTAAGATATTTCCTTCCAAGCTTAACAACTTCATCCCCAACAACAATCTTTGCACTTTCCTCAAACTCAGATTTCTTCTCATGAGAATGCTTCATTTGATAAATCAGCCATATTCCCACACCAAGCAATAGAGTCAACTGAATACAATGCTTCACTTTAATTCCCTTTGATCTCTGCCCTCTTCGTGGCGTTCTCACCATTCTTCTTCTTCCTTACTCCCAAAACGCAAACCCTAATAGCTTAATAATTAAAAACAAAAAAAAAAACAAATATCTCAGAGATCATTAATGAAACTGAAAGCAAATTCAGCATCAGAAGAGTTCGAATCTGTACATCAAATCAGATGAAACAAAAAATCCCCAAATAGCTTAATCATTGAATCGATTGATACAATCAATAAATATACTCAAATTCAAATAATCACCACTAATTCTATGAACAAAACAGCGGAAAATTCGAGAAAACTTGGTTTACCTGGAAAAAAGTTCAGAAGCTGAATGAGCGAAGTACAATTTCTGAATGGGTTCTTGGTGATGATAGCGAAGATGAAAGAATCAGAGATCAAAGGAAGAGTGTGAACACAGAGAGGAGTGAGTTCTTCTTGGATCTGAAGAAGAGTAGAGTTCCCGTAACATTGCTACTTAAAATCGTGCTTTCCTTTAATTACAAACAAATTAAAACACAGCGAAAGTGAAATGAAAAAACAAAAAAAAAAACCACTTGGAAATATTTTATTGGCGCAAACATATCTGCAGCTGACTTCAAAACGACTTCGTTTCTAACTCAAGCTTGACTTCAAAACGACAGCGTTCCAGATATTTTTACCTGACGAGGACTTCAACACGACTTCGGACCTTCATTGACTCAAAACGACGTCGGAGGTTATATTTGTTTCCTTATTGAGTTTTTATAACAGGCCCTACTGTCCATTTTATAAATGATATATGTAGATATTAATTTACATTTATATAGTGGTTACATTTTTTTGTATAGCTCATTTAATATTTGGATTAAAAACTTCTAACCCTAACCAGTAAATTAAAGGACCAGACCGGATTGCAGTGCAAGTTTCAGCCCGCATTGACGTTTGTTTGCAACGAGTCTTCATTCATCAAGACGAAAATGGTCCCCATGAAAGTGCCCTAACAATGACCTAATTCTTCCACCCACACAAAGGTACAGTTTTTATACTGGTGTATTATTTTAATTATTTCATTTATTAACAAATTCACCATCAAATTGTATTTATGTCATATTATCCGACTAACCCTAGGATAAAAACGGATCTCCAACGTTAAATAAAACATTGTGCCGAATACAAAAACAAAGCATTACCAATTTGTTTGAAACGGATTAATTGCACAAAAGTTTAACTTACAAATATTCCGAAAACATTTGTCAATTTCAGGAAAACAAAAGAAGCCATTTCTCGATAACCAAAATATTTATTTATCATGTTTTATTAAAGCCTTAATGACTTTTCATCGAAGTGTTATTATAGTAGTACTTGATGCATGCAGCTTTTCTTGGCTCCATCTAGTATAAGCTTTCAACAAATTTAAGAACCCATCATAGGTCTTTCAAAATTCCCAACCCGTGTAAGCTTTAAACCTTGTACGTACTCATCGAGTACCTCGTACTTTTCATACATATAATTGTAGATAGTCCAATCTAAAATGATCATAGTGTTGGACATGTAACATGACCTGAACTATGATCGATATGAATCATATGATGGTCTAATGGTACAGAATTTACATTTTGGTATGTGTTGATGTTATTTATAACTAATTAACTACATATGTATCCACTAATAACGTATACTCGATAATTTATTTAAATATTAGTGCATAAAATATTTGAGATATTGACAAACAAACAAAAAAAACATTTTGAGGTGTGTTAGCTATTGCGTGTACATACATATATCGAAATCCACTTTCCAGAATCTATATTGGACCATTGGAATCTCCACCTTTTTGTCACTGTAAGTTTTGTCTTCAACTCAGTGAAAATAACTATTCTCTAAAAAATATTCTATAGAAGCATACAAATATCAAAAGAAAAATGTTTTAAACTATATCTTGTAAAATACTATATATTGATCCGGATATATAGACGCACATGGTAATTTTTTAGAAATACCACTAGGCTTGAAAATGTGGACTCTTGCTTTTATGTAATGATGTGATATGGGGATTAATCATATTTGTTTTTAAAAAGAAAGAAACAAGAAATGTACTAACCATCTCATTTAATATATACAATATTATTGTGAACAAAGGCTTGTGTCGTACAACAACAATGAATGAGGTATGGAGCAATGGACGTCAAAGATATCACTGAAACAGATCATGGATATGTCCAAAATGTCTCCATGTGATTGTACCTTGTCAACTATGTGCTTTAACGATTCTCTTCAATGGCTAAATCTATAAGCCTTTTTTTTTGGGTTCTTAATACTTTACTGGTCAGTAAGGATGTTAATATGGGTTGGTAAACCCATTTACTAAATAGGTATGTTAGCTGAAATTGTACGCATTTAAACCTATTTACCATATAAAATTATATGGGGTTAAATAGGTTTATTCATTTAGATCCATTTATTAAATGGAGTGTTAATTAAAATAAATGGGTATCCATTTAAACCTATTTATGTTTACTATGAAATAAATTGTATTTATAACTAAAATTTAATTTTGGTGAGAAAATATGATTTTAGCGGTATAATTCAATTCTATAATTTGACGGATAATTGTAACTCCATAATTTTGACACAAAACATGGTCTTAGCTGAAAAATGTGAATTTTGCGAGAAAATGCGGTTTTGGCGAGAAAATATGATTTTTGTGAAAAATATGATTTTGGCGGAAAAATGCTGTTTTGGCGGAAAAATGTTGTTTTGGCGAAAAATATGTTTTTGGCGAAAAATATGATTTTAGCTGAAAAATGTGAATTTTGCGGAAAAATACGATATATGCGAAAATATGATTTTGGCGGGAAAATGCGGTTTTGGTAGGAAATGCGGTTTTGGCGAAAAATATGATTTTAGCTGAAAAATGTGAATTTTGCGAAAAAATACGATTTTCGCGGAAAAAACATAATTTTGTTCGATTAGAATTAAATGATTATTTAGAGTTTTTGCGCAAAAATATTATTTTATAATTTGAGTGGGAAATTTTTTTTAATAAAAAAATAAATAAATAATAAATAGTTTATTTATATGATTTAAATGAGTCTAACTGGATTTAAATGGATTAATATTATTTTGATGGATTTAAATGGAATGAATTTAAATGAGTTGGGTTTAAATGCGTTCTAACTTAAATAGATTTAAATAGGGTGGATTTACCTATATTAACATTACTAGTTCCACGGAAGTGAAGCAACAGAGATGAGATAAAAAAAAAAGCAGTTAAGTAAACGGTAAGAAGCAGAAACAAAAAGAGATCGGAATCGCCAAAGTATTTTTGCTTTGGAACTCTCATTTTTCTTCCTTCTTTTGTTGTTTCTTCTTTTGAATCTTTTCATTTTGTCACTTTGCTTTTAATGGGTTTATCGATCGTGCGACAATGTGCAATCAATCGCCTGCAAACAAAACGCATTTTTTTCTTTCTCAAATTCAAAAACTATTTTACTAGCGTTTTGAGATCTGTCGGTACACATATATTAAAAGATTTAGGTGACAAAAAAAATTGATCATTAAGACCAAAGTATCCGTTATTAAGAAAATTTGTTTACAATGAATATAAATTAAATATACAATGAAATCATTTTTATCAAATATTTGGAGCGGTCTTGGTCGTTGAGAAGATTAGTTCAAACAGTAGCATTGTGGCAGTATACCGACTTTGATTGACACTTGAGACTCCACCAATTTCCAAATAAGGATTATTTTTTTTAATTTTTAAAAATTTGAGTTGCATTATTATAAGTAATAAATGAAATGAAAAAAAAAATGGAGGCAAGTAAAGTCATTCAAAGGATGAACAGTGTAGAGAATCAAGACTGTTTGCTTTGCTTGATTTGTGAAATTATTAAACCCCACACAAAGACACATCTCTTCTCTTCTCTTTTGTTTTGTCACTTCCCATCCTCTTTCCTTATGATCAATCCCATCAACTCAACACTCTTGAATTTTCTTCATGAATAAATAGGCTTTGTCCAATCTCATATTAATCTCACCAAGTTTATATCCCGAATCATCTGACTAAGACTAAAAATTTGCCTTAAGTAGAAATTGATCATTGGCTATAAGTAGATATCTTGATTGCTATACATACTATCATCATTTGGGAATATTACATTTTAGTAATACCTACAACATTTTAGACGCCAACCATGGTAAAATAAAAAAGACCAAACATTTTACCCTCTCTTTTTTATTTTACCATGGTTGGGATCTAAAATGTTTAATTGAGATTTTTGTTTCAATTGTTCCTTTTAAATTTTTGGTTTGGAAAATTTATGAATTGTATTATATTTAACAGAATAGAATATGGCCGGTGGGTTCAGTTTTTTTTTTTAATTACACAAGTGTACTATATATTAATTCAGAGTAGGTACAAAGATTTGGTTTCGATTTTGTTGCTGCTTTTTTCAAATCAAAAATATAAGTAATAAATCCCAACGAGAACTCTACTCAAACAAGTACTAGGACACAGAAAATCACCAGTGGTCACTAATTAAATTAATAATTTAAAAAAAAAAAACAAGTACAAACCCAAAATCCAATGTGAATGACATAAACGTAAAAACGGCGACGTTTGATGAAACGACAGCAAAACGGCTGATTTTTTTTGTCCATCATCTAATGGATAATATGTATCAAACGTATATTTGTCTTTCTATTAAACCAAAGATATTTCCATACATCGCTCATAGGAGGTATATTAGTATTAGTTATGTATACAGATGCATTCGTACGTGTGTGATGTAACTTTCATCCATAAAATTGGTATTTGTCAGAATCGTCTTGAAAATAGGTTTCCGTGCGTTCTGTTTACGATGCGTATAATATATAATATCACTTCTCGATTTTTAAAAGATTTTTACTTTTCACAAATCGTTTCGGATAAACCAAAATTTTTATTCATCACTTTGTTTAACAACACTATAATAAAACAACATTTATCAGAATCAATATTAACGCAGAATTATCATACACTCTGAAGATTATAACTAACATATAAATATTTACACCGAGATTTTAGAATTTGAACTAAACAAAAAAAAGGATAAATTTTCGATAGAAAAAAAGTAAAGAAATTTCTTCAAGGATTGTAGATAGCGTTACCACATTTGCATTTCCAGCTCATAGGTTTGTAGTTAGAAGTATCGTCTCCTCTAATGTAATCAAGATCGATAATCTCAGAGGAAGAAGAAGAAGGAGAGTGAAGCTTCGTTTGAGGATTTGTAGGAACTTGAATTGCTTCACAATGACCACAAGAACGACATCTCACTCTCTCACATCTTGGTGGTCTTGATCCTATTAGCCCTCTCATCATCATCTTCTCATCTTGATCTCCTCTCTGTCCCAAATTATAGACTTTTAATACCAAAATTAATCGGAAGAAACAAAAGGAAAACAGAGGATTAAAAGATTTGTTTTTACCTTAGTGAATTCGACCGAGTTTGGCTCTGGTCTACCTGAAATAATGACATAAGAAGTAAGAAGAAGAATTAAGATTTTGGAAAATTTTGTTTGAAAATAAGGAAATGTGACATTGACCCATTTACCATTAGCCATTAGACTGAAATGGGTTGAATTAAGAATCAGAAAAATCAGTAGAAATATTGACATTTTGCTGCTCCACACCATTTTAAGACACAAAGATCGATCGGCTTTGCAGTTTACAGGAGAAACAATTAGACTATTTTCTCTCTTCTAGTCTCTTTCTCTCTCACTCTCTCTGCGTATTGATGTGTAGAGGAAGATTTGTAAGCAAAGAAGAAAAAGGAAAGTGACAACCCTCTCAAAGCGAAAAATAAAATTTTCCTAAATAATATTACACGCACGGATATATATATTATACATGTATGCACGTCAGCGTTTTTTTTATATATGGGTTGACATAAATAATAATGTCATTATATTGTACACTTTATTTTGTATCATCACATCATCAAAGATACAGTATGTATTAACACTATTACAGAGTCAGTATTTAAATAGTAAGAAACAAACAAAATATGTCGGGACCTCCATAATTATTTTTTGTTTAAAGGGTTTGGGCCTCCATAATTATGTAATTTATATATACTACGTAAATTTAATTTAAAAAAAATCTCTATGTATAATTTTAACGGTACCCGGATTCTATTAACGTGTATGTATATATTGATACGTATGTCTACAAGAATCAGATAAAACAAGAATCAGGTGAAAAGGAAATTACGTAGGTACAAAAGAGCAGGATGAAGGATTATTTTTTACGAGAAAAGAACAGTTAAAATGTTAAATACTTAAGCTGGAGAATAATGTTAAAATGAAATTAAAGAGAGAAACAAATTTAGAGATTCTTTTTATAGATTAAAAGAGACAATACAATACACATAAAAGAAAGAAAAAATATAAAATAATTTACTTATTTTCTGTAAACAACAAAAATAAAAAATAAAATAGAGGTTTTTTTTATCAGAAACTGACGTTCCATCACAGCTGTTTCGATTTGATTTTTGTTTTACGAAAATACTTTTATCTATTAGAATTTTCTTTTCACAAATTGTTTTTCTTATAAATATATACAGTAATTGCTTTTTGAGTTCTGGTTTCTGCGGTTTCTTGTGGTAATAGACTGACTGGAGCAGTAAAAGAGACCCTACCTCACCTGACCGACCAATACCGTGCTTCTTTGCCTTTTCGTATTCTTCTAACCAAAAGTTATGAAGTATGAAATAATAATAATAATAATAATAATAATAATAATATGTCATACTTATATTATTATTTCAATACTCAGATAGAAGAAGTAAGTAGATCTGTGTCAACACTCAACACGTTTCGCTCACTCTTCCCTATTTCTTTTTCCAATCATTAAAACAATTATATCCTCAATGGCTATGTCCAGTTAACCGCTGTTAAAACATTTTTTCTTTAGTTCAACTGTTGAAGTTTAAACATGGCATTTTTTTACCGAAATAAAAATCTGAGCCACTGAGCCCTGACAAATTTTTTAAGTAATACGATTTGGAAATATTAATGTTTCAGAATACATTTTGGAAAGAATGTGTTACCCCAACCCCCGCATACAAAGCACGACCCCATGACTGACGAAGAAAAGCCCAAATACGAATAAGTCTATCATGGGCTTTATAGACCCAACAAACACAAAATGGGCTAAACCCAATCAAAATCCACATTCTTGTGTAAATTAGTTTAGTTAATTCGGTAATTTGGTTTGGATATTGAGATTGTTATTCAAGGATATATTACGATAGACAATTTCTAATTTTATTGATGATACCCAAATCTAGTTTTAATGGGTATAGGTTGGGTTTAAATTAGAAATTCTTCTATGTTTTAGTTCGGTTCAAGTCACATTTCATCAATAATTAAGCCAAACTATTTATCATTGAAATTATACCTTGTTTAGAATATGTATGTGTTATAAGCCATGCACCTGTCGAATGGATAGCAAATTTGGCTTTTAACATTCAGTGCAGGATATTGATATTCACAGAAAATTAACATTTTTTTAATGTGTATACATCATCTGCACTGTTGATGAAAAGAAAACTACTACTAGTGTTTATTCGTTACCACACAAAAAAATAGTAGTAGTTTTTTTTTCCGCTATAGCTCAAATCAATTTATTGTCGGTCGTGTTACGTTACTATTTTGAACAAGTACGACAAGAAATGGGTGGCAAAAAGGATGAAAAGGATCGATAGCATATTTAATCAATATAATGGAAAGTAAAATAATTCAAAAGACAAAATTTTAAATTTTAGTTAATTAGAGTTTTGTTCTCTGAAATTTATGTAGTCCGTCAATTTCTTATCCATAGTTCTTAATTCCATGTGGGTTTGTTCAATAATAAATCTGTCCTTTTACATTAACTAGACTTTCATAGTTTCAATAGCTATCGTTTTCATGCAAAAATTCCAGGGTGTGTTGCCTTGTTAGACATGATTGCTTAACATAGCTACATATTGCATCAAAACAAAAAATGTAAGTTCTCAAAATCTCTCCAAATATAGTTGATCGAGCTTATAAGAGATAGTGGATTTTACTACTTAGGCTCCAGAGCGTCGACCAATCGAAAGTTACCTATACTACAAAGTATAGACTAAATTGGGTTGAAATTTTGAAAATGGATGGCTCGAACTAATATTGAGCAAGAATTGATAAAAATAGAATGCATATGTGAACTGTTCAACGAGCACTTGTGTGGTGGGGATAAGGGAAATGAAAGCTGATATCCACAAATTAAGACCATCTCTAATGAAAATTTTTTTTTACCATTATTTTCAATATAAATGTTAAGAACTTTAGAAAAGTTTTAAAATTTTTGTTGTTCCAATCCGCCACGTCATCATAAAAATCTCATTAGAGACGGTGCTTAAAATTCTTAATTAAGGATCGGTTCTTCGTAAATAACCCATTTATAATTTGTTTTTTACTGATTTTTATGTTAAGAACTCCTTTAAGAATTTTTGTTGGAGATGGTCTAAGCATAGACACATCCCTACTCTCACGCCTCTCCACGTTAACAACTTCCATATTTTATATTTTCACTTTATATATTAGAATGTTCATGCACAATCATAAATACTTCACACCCTCTCAAGTCTCTCGATTAAAGCAACTAGAATACAATTTATCGTCTAAAAATAAAATAAAAAACACAAGCAAGAGATGTGAAAACAAACTATTAAAATTACAAATCTAATTTAACTCTCGCATTGGCAAAAAAAAAAGAAAAGAAAGAAGTTATCTCGCTTGTTGATACAAAATACGAAAAATAACTTTATTGAGAAACACCAACTATAATCTAAGATACGACCGCGTGACAAGAACAACAACAACAAAAAACACGAAAAATCTAAGAATCTTAGATACGATCGTATTAATTTTGCAAGGCATAGTAGAACAGTAAAAACAATGACACGTGTCTGACTGAGATCGCACCGTGCCTTTCAGATATGCTGCATTGGGAAATCTGTGGTTCAATCATTGCTAGTCAACAAATATTTTAACTTTTATCATGATACATATACTCCAGTTGTTATAAATTCTTCGTATAATTAAATTTACTTAGAGAAATTGAATGTATAATTTTCACCTTATAACATATAAAATAATGTGATTAGTTTTAGCAAAAACTGCAAAAATAAATCAGTTAAATTCAAATAATAATAGAAAAAAAAGAGTGAAAGAACAGTAACATTTGGGGAGAAAACAAGAAGTCAGTGAGTTAAAACATAATAATAACAACAATAATAGAAATGAGGTAGGTCCAAAAACATTGAGACGATCGATCAGTGATTAGCTGTACTTATAAGCTAGGCTCTATAAGTATGGACTCTTTCTTCTAATTCAAATCGAACTCATCATCGTAAGATCTTCGTTAATCTTCAAATACAAAGCAACTATGGTGGTGCCACTCTTCTCTTTAACAATAAATGGTTTCTTTATGATAAGCTTATGCTTGTTTGCATCATTGTACCAGCCGGTTTTGAGTAGACCGGCTAAGTTTGAGGATGATTTTAGGATCACATGGTCCGATGCTCATATCACTCAAATCGATGGAGGAAGAGCTATTCAGCTTAAATTGGACCCTAGCTCAGGTTCTTACCTATATACGTTATACTTATAAATTATATTCAATCATAATATATACATTTTCAATTTCATATTTTTATTATTTTCGGTTAGGATGCGGATTCGCTTCGAAGAAGCAGTACTTGTTCGGTCGCGTGAGCATGAAAATCAAACTTATCCCTGGAGATTCCGCTGGAACTGTCGCTGCCTTCTACGTACGTAACTAGTTATTCAAATATTTAAAGTTTGGTTACTGCATTTCAAAAGCTTTGGTTATAATATATATATATATATATGATAAATTGTGCAGATGAATTCAGATACGGATTCCATAAGAGACGAGTTGGATTTTGAGTTCCTAGGAAACCGAAGTGGACAACCTTACACAGTGCAAACCAATGTGTTTGCTCATGGTATAGGTGATAGAGAGCAAAGAGTTAACCTTTGGTTTGACCCTTCTCGTGATTTCCACGAATACACCATTTCGTGGAACCATCTCCGTATTGTGTAAGTCACATTATCGTATGTATATTAATAAATACATCTAAAACAATTATTCCTAAATTTCTCTCTGTGGTTTATCAAAAGAAATGTAACATATACAAGTTGATTTAACAGTAACAAAGTAACCAATAATTTTGTAATATAAGATTCGTTTAACTATTCATTCTTGTCTTTTCATGTTGTCACGAGAGGCATGATTGGTTTAAAATATTTTGTCGGCCCATGGGCCATGAAATAAGAGAATGAAAGGGACAGCATATTTGTTTTGGATGCATTCATGAATTGACCTTATAAAGGTCCCACTTTTTTTTCTTTTTAATAATCCACTAGCCATAAGTTCAAAGATTTGGTTCTGTTTATCGCAGTAAAATATGTACAGCTAATATTCATTTTCTAATCACTAATGTGTGTGGTGTGTAGGTTTTACGTAGACAATGTGCCCATTAGGGTCTACAAGAACAATGAGGCAAGAAAAGTACCATACCCAAGATTCCAACCAATGGGTGTATATTCCACGTTGTGGGAAGCTGATGATTGGGCGACACGTGGAGGAATAGAAAAAATCAATTGGTCGGGAGCACCATTTTATGCTTACTACAAAGATTTTGATATAGAAGGATGTCCAGTTCCGGGACCGGCTGATTGTCCCGCTAATCCAAAAAATTGGTGGGAAGGCAGTACATACCACCAGTTGAATCCTGTCGAAGCTCGAGGTTATAGATGGGTCCGAGTAAACCATATGGTCTATGATTATTGTACTGACAAGTCTCGTTTTCCTGTTCCTCCCCTAGAATGCTCGGCCGGAATATGATCCAAAAATATATTGTTTTAAAAGCAAGAAGACGTGCCAAGTGGTTCCATAAGCAATGTTGAAATGTGTGTGAAGTGATTGTTGAGTCTTGTCTTGTGGTATGTGAAGAACTGTTCATTGTATGTATTTTGTTGAATTTTACTTTGTTTCCATTCTGTCTTTTGTTTTGTACATTTTCGTTTGAAAAAAAAAATAATAGAGACCAAGAATTAAATTAAAAATATAGCACTTTATATCTTCACATACTAAATTAATTCACTATTATTAAAATATATAATTTGTGGATGATGCGTCTGTGAATTAATTTCATCTTAATGGGCCTAGGCCTTCCATCTTCTCTTTTACAGTATTATCTTGGGCCTAGAGGTAATAATATGTTCAATAATACCGGATCAGATGAAGCCCATCAAGACATTTGGCTCGATAAATGTTTCAAACAAGTCTTTTTAGTGTTTTTTTGTTGTTGTTGATATTGATGGCATGATAAACAAAGCCAATGATGCAGATTGCAAAGATGATGAGTGTGATGATAAATAAATATGACGGTATTTAATGATTTATGATCAAATGAGATCAGCATGAGACCCATGAGTGGCTACCAAAACAGGGTTTGATTTGATCAAAAAAGTACGTAATGGGATAAATCAGCAAAAAGATAAGATTACTGGGGTCCATTAGAGATAATTGGAATAGTCCAAATTTGTAACTTTCTGGGAACGAATTGATGAGTGATGACTAAGCTAATGCTTTTTCTTTTCTTTTATGTATATACAGCTTGAAACTTCCATATTGACATGTTGTTTGGCTGCTTTCATCTTTTATTAATGTTTATAACAAAGAAATATAGTATTTTCTTCGGTGAATAGCGATAAGGAAATGAAAAGTGATGATGTAGTTTGATGTTACACAAACTATATCGCAACAGCTCATTACCGTATTTAAAGTCGAAAACAAATGTAAATTTTGAAAACCTTTTTCTTCACCGTCTCTTTCGTTTTTTTTTCCTTCTCATTTTCTTTATACTGTTTATCTTAAAACAAAAGCTACTAAAACTCTAAAGCCATATTTTTGTACATAAAAATTTACTGTGAGGTTGTATAATGTAATACACACACGTATTACTGTTATATATATATATTTTTTAAACTAGGATTTATCTAAGAAAATGTTATTTTGATTCAGGCTTATAACATCGTAATCACCTACATCTAGATGATAGCAACAACAATCTAATTAGATCTCTTCCTTGTTGATCAACAACACAAATAAATGAATAATCCATTTCGTTATCAATTATGGGGACTTTGTGGTATACATCAAATGCTTTTGTTCTGGAAAAGGATTTTAATATAATTATATATAATGTTTTCTACTTCAAGTTTCGTTAGTTAAAATTTAGACGTATCTTCCAACAATGTGTGATGAAAAGACAGTATTCTATTAAAAGGATGTGATCATAAACGAACATCCACATGTGTCCTGACTCAAAAGGAGAATGTTCCACGTGGCAGTTACATTCTACTAGAACATGTGATGTGAAACATGAAGCCCATGAGACCCGCGTGATTTAGAGATCTTGTCACATGATAACGATCAACTAAATGCTTTTTTTCTTTTATACCGGGGGATTTCGAGACAAATTTTAAACTAATTTTCAGAGCTTGTAAATTTAGAATATTTACAGTAGTCTAATTGAAATCGTAGTGAAAAAATTCAAGTTCTAATACCTCAATTAATAAATTCAATATAATGTTTTGCTACATTTACGTTTTCTTTTTAATTGAAAGGTATGTAGGTAATTTTTCACACTAGCTAGCTACGAGAGATATTTATTTGCAAAATTACTCAAACAAAAAAATCATTTTTTAAATGTAAAAACATACTAGTTAATATGAAGCTGGGAACTGAGGGTTAGGTTATTTCACAACCCCCAAAAAAACAATCTTTTGCCCAAAAATATTTACAAAAAAATAACAATTGACAAAAAATCCGGAGGAGGGGGAACCAAATCACATGGTTCTCCACATTTTATGCATCAATCAGTTACTTAAAAGGGTTCAAAGCTCTTTTTAATATGGTACATGACAAGTGAAGCAAAATGGGCATACATTACCATATTTACTACTTTTTTGACTAAATATAATATATATTAATACATGCTAGGAGCCACAACTAGTAATTCTACTATTTTCCAGTTATTCACAGAACATATTTTATGTATTTAATTATACCTAACATAAAACTCCTAAAAATATACCTAAACTCCGAAATTTTTTTACATAAAAGTCATGATAGATTATTCTTTGGATGTTTGTATGATGTATAAAGTTTCGAAATATATTAGAGGTCATCTACCAACCTTTAACTAACACGCGCAATGGTGCGTCTCAAGACGTGCTGCGCAACCAATCTTTGATTAGCTTAATAACTTTAAGCCTCTTATTAGTCTTATATATTTAGGTTTCGTCAAGTCACCACCTTCTAATTGGTTAATTTGGTATATATAATAGAAATTAGCTGCAGTTAAACTCTATCCGACTAAGCGGTTTTGGGTCCATGAAAATAAAATTTGTAAATTGCTTAATACCACCACTAGTTACATATACTATTGGATTTTAGAAAAATATCAAATTAAGTAATTGATTAAATAGTTTACAAAAGCAAACCAAAACTCTATATACTATTATACGGATATTGGTAAGAGAACGCGTATAAAGCTTGGCTATGACACGATAGTTGTTATGCTAACAAAGTGTGGTTTTAATGTCAAAGTTAGCACACGAAATAAATATTAAAAACTATTTGTTTTTGGAGTCTTCTACCAAAATTATGCTTAGTGATTAAAAAGCTTACGGCAGTAGGAGTATAGTATATTTTTAAATGAAAAGGTCGGGAACAAGAATTCGACAAACCGACAATTTAACGAGCAGTTGACACATGTCTTTTGCTGTTCTTAATACACTAATTACGTTCGTGCACACGTAAAGCAAATCTATCAATCATTAACAGAAACAACCCCAAATATTAGTGACCTACATAAGTATAATAATTTAAAATGACATAGAATACTAATCTTAGTATACACTCATATTCATAAATGAAATACATGGCGTATATTTTAATCACTTTAAAATCGATTGCGGCCAATTTAATACGTCTCGTCAGAATCTTGCCTGCCTAATCAAACTATTTTGTTCTCGTTTGATTGAGCGATTTATTTTTTTTGGTCACAGTGACCCACGTATATTTCAAAAATGATTGTTAATCTTCTAAGTTTGAAGCCGTCCGCTTGGTGTTAATTAACCCAATTATGAACCTTCACTTGCCACTAGATTGTAGACAAACACATACACGCACACATGGATGCACATAAACTAAAATCGTTAGTTAGATAAGTTATTAAGACAAACAAAAGTTTAGTTCACATAATTCAGTCGACAACAATTAAAGGCAAAAAGTTAAGATAGACGAGTAAGAGGAAATAATGTTTATAAAGAAAAAAGTATGAAAAGGGCATATCATGCTATATAGAATATTCTAGTATACAATATTTAATCTAAAAAAAAATTTTGATATAATACTTAGTTATAAAGGGAGGGAGTATTTAGTTTTGTAAGCTTAAAAAAAGACATGAAATAAAGTCGGATAAGAAAAAAAGGGGGAAAATATAAAAGATAAAAAAATTCGGAGGACAATAAAATTAAAGGGAATAAATCGGTGAAAATAGAAATGAGTTTCCGAGAAAGTCACCGATTTCCCTGAAAGTGATCTCATCATTAAATGGTCCACCACCATAATTTCAGGGTCACTGATCTTATGATTTTCTTGTAGACTCTCTCTCGTCATCTCATCTCCCATCATCACGCATGCATTACATTCTATATCTAAATTTAAAGTTATTTTATTTTCTCGAACAAAATTTACAAATTAATTTAACATCCTTCTTTTAACAACATGCATAATATTAGTTTAGATGAAAACATGCATACATATTTCTTGTGAAGATCAGTCTCAACTGCATATCTCCGAGACTTCGACGTTCTTTTACCCGCTCTAGAAATTAAATGGTTTTTTTATAAAGGATTTTATTAACTGTTAGTCGAGACTCGAGATCAAAACCCAGCTTTTATTATATGTACTACATGTGACAATTTGAAAATTAAACGGTTCGTTGAGATGATATTTTTTCTATAAGTAGTTTTTTTTTTTTTTTTAGTTTCTCTCTATTCAATTCTTGCACAATACAAATACAGTTCATTTCAAGTAACTCTACATTAATTTACCAAATTTATTGTGTATGAGTAAAATAGATTAAGAAAAAGAAGATTAAATTCTGAATTATATTAAATTTTTTATTTAAAAAAATAAAACAACGTGTTATCAAAAAAAATACAACAACGATAAAAATTAACATAAGACAATTAAAATTTTTGATTAAAAACAATGGTATTAAATTAAATCAAACTGTATGTTGTGCATATACGTGTTGAAATTGCAAGATTCATGAATACAATATGTATATGTGTGGTGTGTTCATGAATCAAGTAATAACTTTATGAATATTTCTCTGTCATTTTCATAAATATGTTAATAAATACGTCTCGTTGTCATGTATTTACTTTAAAAAAAAAAAATGTACGTGTATAGTGAATATAGGTATAACATGAAAAGTCATATAATTAATCCCACATTATCTATAACATGGTCGTGAGGAGAAAAATGAAGAGAAAATCACGTGAAGCATGTCCCACCTTACCCCTTAAAGATAGAGCATCTCACTGCTTCAAATCTTCCAAGAACTTTATTTATTTATTTTAGGGTTTAATATTTGTTTCCAATTTTTTTTTTTTTAAATTCACATAACGTATCTATATATTGATCCTTTCTTTGCGATTAAGCTTTGTAATTCGATGATGATATTTTTGTTTGTTGTTGTTGTAATTTACGGATGATATTTGACTACATATGTGAACACGTTTTTGCATTGTGTGTATTGGCTCGTCTAATTTGTCAGTTACGATTTTTCTATACATTTTGTTATAATTATTGGTTGGATAAATTAAAAGGTTTAAGGAGATGTATCAATACACGTGAGCTAACCTCTTAGCCCCACACCCTTTATCTCTCTCACTTAAAACCATTCACACCCATCAAATGATTTTTTCAGTTTTTTTTTTTCTCTTGGATAATAATATAAAATAAAATCATTATTGCTGGAGCCAAAATTAATAAATATGAATTTAAAAAAAAAATAGATTTAAAGCGGAATCTTTTGGCTTACCGGATTAAATAGTTTTCCACTATATATCTTTACCTTCTTTTAAAGTTTTGGGATTCTCCATCTATTTAGTTATACTTATAAGTGTATTATTTATCGGTGGGAATTTGTTTCAATCAACTATGTTATCTTTCCATTTTTGGGTTCTACGGTTGAAAACAAAACTAAGTTGGTGCCAGTGTCTCATTTAGATGAACGATTAGTAATGAATAATGGACATTTAGCTAATTAAAGTTTAGAAACCCAGTAATTATAAAATCTTAGTGGATACTAGCAAATATATACACGAATCTTCCTGTTAATAGATCAATCAAAGAACGCTTGAAACAAAACTTTTAAATGAGTGTTAAGTAGTTTTACGCCGTTGTAAGTGTGAACAAGCACCCATATTTAATTATAAGTTGACAATAGAAAATATAATAAATCAATCTTATACTCGCATGAATGAACAATCATTTGTTAAGGAAGACATTATAAATCATTGCAAAATCGTACACAATTTATTAAATATAAATATTTATTTTTTACAAGCAAGATTATACTACTGTAGAATATATTTAAGGAAAATATAATTTTCTGTTTTTATTTTTTTTGCTCTACAAAAAAAAAAAAAACTATAGTAACAAACTATTTTTTTCTTCATCAACCAACAATCCCACCGAAAAATAAAGTGGAATCGTTGAAGAGTCTTATCTATGAAGACTAAACCTCATTTTGACCCAATCTCGTCATATTTTTTTCCCCTGGGCTTTTACCTTCTAACTAATTCCTAATTAAAAAACAAATTAATTAATAAGTAACTAACAAGCTGCAGAAGGATTAGTGAAAGGATTGTAGAAACGAGGCTTAGTGACGATGGAGAAAGCTCCTTTTGCCGTTTCCCCATCGACCACTTCCGTATCTCCACCACCGCCGCCGCCGAGTCTCTCACAAGAAGGACACATCGTCAAAGTCGCTGCCGGCATATGCATGTAAAATGGTTGAGTTAATTTCAAAGCCTTAAGATCTTGAAGCTCTTGTTGAAGCCTTCTATTCTCATCCGTTAAAGTCTCACAACATTTCTTCAAAAACTCACAATCCACTTCGGTTTGCTTTAGTTTTGTCCTGTCAAAATTTAAATTTAATGACAGAATTAATTACGAACATAAAAATGAAACATTTGGAATTAAAATTTCTCAAAAACAAATCAATTATATATGTACCTAGCTCTCCTGTTTTGGAACCATACTTCAACTTGTCTAGGCCTTAGATTCAGCTGTCTTGCAAGAGCTTGTTTTTGCTTCTGTGAATTTCATAGAAAATTTAATGAAGGATATTAATATGATTAACGTAAATAAGAAAAATTAGATTTTTTAAAATAATAACTTACGGGATTAAGAGTGCTATGAAGTTTGAAGCTTTCTTCAAGAAGAACAGATTGTTGTTTAGTGAGCCTTAGCTTTTTACGAGCACTAACACCTTCTTCATCTTCGTGATCATCACTCACTCTCGAACACACTACTCTCTCCATCGTCTCTTCCGCCTCTTCCTCGCCATCTCCACCGCAGATTTCTCTTTCTCTCTTTACCCTTCCGCTCGAGAAAGATGAGATTCCGCTGTGAGGCGAAGTCTGCCGGAAAATCTGGTCCCGAGCGGCGGCAACAGTCTTGGTCTTGTAACTCTCACCGGAGAGGCTTAGAGTCAACGACGGATCGAGCCTGATGAGACGGTGGTCTACAGTGGCGGAAGATTTCTTGATGGCATGATTGTAATTATTAGACGTTGGTGAGAGGCCTAAATCAAGAACAAGACCTGTGTTGCATGAATCATCAAGACCCATTTAAAGATAAATATATTTAATCTTCTAATTTTCTCTTCTTATTAATCAAATCTTGGAGATCTTGAGAAGTAATAATAAGAAAAAAAAGAAAAGTTGTTTTTGTTAAGAATTTCTTTTGGTGAAGTTTAGAAGATAATGGGACGAAATGAAAACCAAGAGGCTTCTTCTTAAGAAGGAGAAAAGAGTTTTTTTTTTTAAAAAAAATTGATGGGTGGGTGGGTGGGTGGCTAATAATTAGAATTAATCAAAGGAACGAATTTATTTTGGTTAGTGTTTTTTCGAGAATATTATGGGGGAAAAAAAAAAGAATGTGGGAATTTATGATGGCAACAATTCTCTCTCCTTTAAATTTTCTCACTTACAAAGGTTGACCAGATGAGCACCCCACTTTTACAACTATTCTTCCCACTTCAAAAATTTTCCATATATATTTATCGTATTCAAAATTATACCCTCTTAGAATATGTTTTTGTCATATTTTCTTACAACGTGCTTTGAAAACAAAAAGTCAGTCTTTTTTACTGAGAAATTGTATGCCCAGAACTAAGATTAATCTTCAAAACGAATAGCTAACTTTTATATATATATATATATATATAAGCTTTTTAGTAAAAACTATTTTCTTCATTTCATTATAAGTGTTACTTTATAAATTTTTAGATATCAAATAAAATATTTTACTACCCCGTTTTTATAATACCACATAGTTTTATATTTTTAACTAAATTTAATTACCAAAAAAATCTGTGAAACAAAAATAATTAAGTGCCAATACGATAAAACGGAAGATTAGTCTTTCAAAAACTTTTGATTTGTTGTCAGTGGCCTATAACAATATCTGGAGTGATTTCCGCATTTTGCTGATTATACATATCGTTTTAACTTAAATGTTTATTTATTTATTTATACTAGGGATATCTACAAATTTTGTTAAATTCGATAATACAATCACTTGCACATGAACGAGACGATTCTCGATCTCATCCCACCCCCACCTTCAATAATCAAATACATTCTTTTCAAATACGTTCTCTGATAAAGTATTTTTGAATTAGTTATTCGAGTGCAGATATTCTCGTAATATACCACCGAAACAATTCATATAATTAATCAAATACGTCTATAAGTAGTAGACTATAATATATAATTTACCACTATTTATTAAAATTATACTGTTAGAAAATACTTTAAAATTAATATTTTTAAATTATAACGATTATTAGACTTTGAAATTTCACCTTATTTTTTTCAATATGTCTACATGTTCTATTTAATATATAAAATAAAATTATATATGATGTTTTATATTTTAAGAAATATGCTTTGTATTCAAAAATCACATATTTCATTTCAAAACAATCATTATAAAATACATTATTTGTGAGACGGGACACGTGTATATATATGGATAGATGGAATAATAATTAGAGAGTGATTAATAGAATGACTTTAAATAAGAGACCACATGAATTGTCTCCCACTCCATGCTTTGCTTGAAGAAGGCAGATATGGGTAACATGTCAGCTTGCCTACCAATCTTCAACCTCCTCACACTACCCATTGGCCCTTTAAACTTATTTTCAATTACTTCTAGTTTCTTTCCTTTTTAAAATATTCTCCGTTCTTGTATTATTTATTTTGGGTTTTGGATTGTGATCTCCACTTTCTTGTTTTAGGTTCGGTTCTCTTGATCTGGCCAGATTTTGTTGGGACTTAATTACTCAATGATTTCTATCTATTTTTATTTCCACCGCATTTTTTATTTAATAATATGCCGTTGCTGATTAGTCCTACATATGTAGAGAAAAAACCCATATAGTATAAGATGATGATCCGTGCATAGGATTATATCAATTAATCTAATTGTATTTTATACTTAAAAATGGTAATAACTAATAATTGTCAATCCAAATTTTAGATAGGTTGCGAGTCCATCGACTCGAGTTTAAACTATTTAAGATTCTGTCGTTAATCTTATTAATTAATTTAATATTAAAATAATTCAATATCTTAAAGTATAATCTTAATAATAATTTAATTTCTTAAATTATTAAAAAGTTTCGTTTTACTTTATTAATAATTTAATATGTTACCTCATTACCTATAGATAGTCGTTTTGTATGTTTAGTTTGGATTTTGGTTTTTAATTACCAGTTATCTATATATAGTCATATAGATAATGAGATAAATAGAAATGGGAGAAGAAGAAGATAGACAATAATGATGGTGGTGGAATTAGAATATGATTCTTCGGAAGAAAAATAATAAAGATTGTTGAGGAACTTAGCTAAGAAAGTTGACGTGGAACGTTTCGTACGTTGGCTGTGGCCATATATATTTTTTTGGTACTTTCCCACCAAGTTAGGTCACCCATAATGTGCAAATTAATATAAGCATGGCTGCAAAGGAGAACTGGAGAAAGTCACAATTCGGTTAAATTCGCTTCTGCTGGTTAAACTGGTTTAAATCAATTATCAAATTTTATGAATTTGTTTTTTAATGGCAGGAAACGAACCGTACAATTATAGACTTCACGAGCTAATAAAGAACCACGAAATACAGCAACTAATCGATATTGGGTATATTAATAAATAGAACATGGGCTAAAGTCGAGTAACATTAATTTGAACATTGTATCGTTAATTAATGAAGCTCGAAATTTACCAATATGGCCACCCCTAGCAGCTAGAATAGTCGTGGCATTAGAAGTTTATAATTCCAATTTTTAAAAATTCGCTTGATTATTTTGCTGATGTTTTGACTAAAAGATTGCAGTCCCCATAACAAAAATCTTCGTGACTTTATTTTAAACGGTCAATTTTGTCGTTTGGAACAAAATAATTGAAACTTACGAATGTGTATAGAGTTCTGGTCTGTGGGTGATATAGAACGAGAACTTTTAACCATTTGGACAAGCTGCAGTTCATTTAAAGAAAATGGCAGAAAATAATTTGAATTGCATACAAATAATGCGTCTAATATATAAATTATTTTTATTTTTCATAGTATTGGTCCCCGACGGCCAGACCAGTCTCCTAAGGGGGAAGGTGTGGCAAACTCACAAACACGACGACATGTGTATATTAATTAATTACGTATAATTTAATAATGTATTTGTCCTACTGTTGTATGTAAGACTCGATCGATCGAGTCTAGGTGTCAACATTTGAAAAAAAATCAGGGACTTATGACTCAAAAGATCCAGTATATTATTTTTTCAACAAACATCCAATGTCTAGATGTTCATGGCAAGAAATTAAAACATTTCCAACTCTACTCTATTTTTTTCTCTGAATTATATTATAAAGTCAAACATGTTTCAATCCTACTTTATATTTTACTATAAAATAAAACTTTTAAAAAATTACTTTATATTTAAAATAATCATATTTATTACATAATAGAGTAAAATTTTTGTTATTTATAAAGTAGTCCTTTCAATTTTATATATTTTTATCTTATACTTAACTCATATTAATAAATAATATTTTAGCTAATGTAGTTAGATAAATGTTGATAATAAATTTAAAATAGCTATATAATTAAACTGTAAAATATAAAAAATTTTATTTATTTGAAACATAATAACATAATCAAATTACATAACAAAATACCAAAATTAAAGAAAAACAACACAAATTAAACATAACACAATAAAAATTAGTAATTTTATTTACGTAATAAATTATAATTTGATTGAATTTATTGTTTAAAATAAAATATGTGGGTTAAATTTATAACTTTGATCAATAATTGATATTTTTAAAAAAATAATTATTAAGAATATATTTAAAATCTTTTTTTTAAATTAAAATTAGAGAAAATAGTTAGAATAAACTTTATCTCTATTATGAAATTACTCTATTTTAGAGTAAAATATAGAGAACTGGGTTGTATATGCTCTTAGTAATTATATTGACCCGATAATTTAATTTAATCATTTAGGCAATTTTCCAGTAACCAGGTGTCATGATTATTTTGTTTTGTCTTATTATTTATTGTTTTCGAGTTTAATATATTATCATATTTTGTTTTCTGGAGCGTGTGTTCTATGACGCGTAATCATTTCAAAATAATCACAATACATGACCAAGAGATGAAACGTGGAAAAAGGTCAGATTCAAAGACCAGATTTTACTAGATTTTTCTTAACTATTATTTTAGTACGGAAGATAACGATGATGCATATATAAGCGTCGTGCGATATAGTAGTAACCTTAGAAATTAATCGTTTATGAAATCAAACTACTTCTATTTTACAAAAATGTTGTTTACAAAAATTTTCAACATGGGAAGAGACCGAGTTTTGTGAAATGGTCAGAACAATTTATGTTTGTAAAACTATCAAATATATTATTACATGTTACTATGTTAGCCGGATATGCAAAATTCTAGATAAAAAATGTTAGTATATGTGTAATAGATACCAATTTTTTTTTTTTTTTTTTGGATGAATTGTTTGTCGGCACTAAGTCATAAATAACACGCTTTTGGTAGGAGTATAGATAAACATTGACTTCTGAAAAAGGATGGGGGGGAAATTAAACCAATAAAAAAGTGTGTGAAAAAAGAGGGAGAGAATAAAGACAAAAGGTCAAAAGATGTCATACTATAAAATAAAAATATTGATACATACAAAAAAAAATTAAATAATGGTGTGACACCGATTTGTAATAGTACCACTTTTAAGAGGGTTTAGATGATTGGAAGACCACTAAAAATAGGTTTAGACTAATCAAAACCCTAGCGAATAACAAAACCGCCTCATCCACATCCACAACGTCACAACCACACACCAACAAAAAAAAAAACGATTAAAAGTCGTTTATTTGTGGGGTGAACAAAAAAGTAGAAAGTTAGAAATATAGATGTAGGAAAAGATTAGGGAAAGAAAGAAAAAAAAAAGATAAAAGTGGTGGTTCTCATGTCATCAAGAATTATGAACAATCCATCATGCGATCTCTCACAGACTTATCCACACGACGCAAGAGAGAGAGGCCAATTAACGAAACTAGAAAACAGTATCTCACTGTCTGTTAGGTTCGACACGTGTCAATTGCAGACATGTGGGTCCCCTCAATGATTTTAGAGTATCTTATTCCGATTCAGTCCCCACATTACCGCCGTATTTATACTTTCTTCGACTAAATTATAAAATATCGAATTTGTAATTAAGAAGGAAGTTGAGCATGCGGGTGCATAATACAGTCTGTATTGTATGTTCTGGGTTTGGTTTCTGAGTAGTAATTGTTTTTCTTTTATATTTGATCAAAATGATTGATGAAATATATCGATCGATAAATAATAAGACCAAACAAGGAGGAATGGTGGTAAAACGTTAACAAGAATTTCAAATGTTAATTTGTATAAAATTATTAGCATCGTTAAAGGATATTTCCAAGTAATTAAAGAAATAAACGGGAGAAATTACATAAAAATATAATTACATTCCGTACAGTAAGTAAATGAAATATTCAAACTGAGAAATGAGTAAGAAACCTGAAAATATAAACGTATAAATAATATCGGAAAAAACGCATTATTTCGTTTAAAAGCGTGGAAAACATGTCCTAATTAGTTTCTGACTTGGTGTAAACAAAAAGAAAAGCTAGTGGGAAAATATATAAATTTTGGAAAATAATTATTTGTATAGTAAAGGAGGGACGAAGTTGGATGAATGATAGAAGGATTGTCTGATCCTTTTTTTTTGTCATATCTCCGGCTCTACGGCCAACCAGACATGTTGCTTTTCATGTCTTTTATTTTGTTCCTTTTCTAATTTATTTCAGCCTTTTTATTTATATAACTAAGCATAAGTCAAATCATGGATGATGCTTCTTTATTTGTTATAATCCCATTTCAAATATCCACTCAATCTCGGGTAATAATAATGACACAAAAAGAGCTGTTTTTTGCAACTTCAAGTAATATAACAAAGCCACCAAAATTGACGGTCTAGTTTTATCTTTAAGTTAAATCAGAATATATACTTCCATTATATGCGGAAACTGTTGGAATTCGGGATAGATTTTTTTTTTCAAATGATTTTTGCAGAATGTCAAAAAGAATATTACGTTGTTATCATACATTTATAGAAGATTATTTTCGAACGATATTTATTCTAATTATGCATCATGTCTTAAGCATGTGCTTATTAAAAGCTATCATGTTCATATTATATTCGTGATATTATATCATAGTTTGCACGCTTAATACACTTTTAAACCATTAAAAAACTCTCTTGTCTTCTTTTAACAAAAAAAAAAAAACTCTTTTATTTTGATAAAAAAGCATCTAGAACAGAGAGGTTTTTGTCATTGTGTGAAGAATGATCAACTATTGGCAGGTTCTAAATTCAAAAGCACGTAACGAATATTACCCTCAAATATAAACGGGGCGCGAATAATTGAACTATATTGGAGAAAAAGAAGAATAAGGGAATGACTTTGATTATTTAAATGAATAATAACATTAATTCATAGGACAATAAAACTGCATGATTAATAAGAATATAAAAGTAAATATTCTTTCAATCACGTCGAGATCTTGACTTTGTAAAGAGACGAATCATTGAGCCCTTGACAACAAAAGTATACTCTTAAGAATATCTATCATTAACTTATATTAATTATCAGGAAAAAATGGGTAAGTGGCAAACTCTTGGTTCTCTCTCTCGCTCTTCCCTTTCGAATTCTCTAGCTCCGGCCGACCTCCACCCCTCCCTGGTGATCCTCCAGACCTAGCCCTCTTCCCTCTTCTTTCTCCTCCCCTTCGTCTTCTTCCCTTTTTCCTTCCCTCACCTGCCTCTTTTCCTATCTCAGTCTCTCCTCTTTCAAAAACTGCTAAATCTAAGTTTAATACTACACAATCTTCTCTTTCAACTACTGTAGATACTACATTTCAGCCACAAGTTACTACAGAAACTCAAATCTTGGGATTGAATCCTCAATTTCAAAATCCTATATTCGAAGTTACTGTACAAAATGAATAGTCAACTGATGTTCCTCCTTCTACCCTAATGGAAAACTCACTGCTAGATTCTATTTTTCCTTTCCCTAATAGATCTGAGCTAATCATCCCTCATCTTCTCCCTATCCCCCCTCTCTCACAGATCACCCAACATGTAGTACCAAATTCACCTAAAACCTCAGAAAAAATTGCTCAAACTCCAGAGAAAACTACCCAGATCCCTCTGAAAAAGCAACGATGACCCCTACCTATGCTTCAAAAGTTGCTCAAGTAGAGAACAAAACTCTTGAAAGGATTGCTTCCCTGGGATACTCACATGCAAGCATCCCAAGGGTGAAAATTTCAGATGAGGTCTTGCAAAGAGGAGTGGAAGGTCATAAAGACTACTTGGTTGGATATTTTATGGGAAACATACCTCAAAAAGGTTTGATTCAAAGTGTTTTAAACCACCTATGAGGAAAAAGAAGGAAAGTAAAATTTCATACTTTACCTGCTACAAGATCCATGCTAATCCGCATCCCAAATTCCTATTTTAGAGAAAAAATTATGGAAAAATGTATTTGTATGTGGCTGATTCAATATTTCAGGTGTTTGCATGGAATGCTACACCTATCACTGCTTCCCCTTCCCTAAGGTCCATTTCTCTATGGGCTCATGTGAAGGGGATTCCATTTGAGTTGATGACCCCTGAAGGTTGAAAACTAATAACTGGGTTAGTTGGTGAACCAAAGGAAGTGGATGAATTTACCATAACACTTACCTATATATTTGAACCTCATCTAAGGGTTGAGGTTAACCTGTTGAAGCCTCTACCTAAGGTCGTAGAACTGGAAAGACAAGATGGGAGTGTGATAGAACTGGAAGTGGATTATCCATGGGTGCCTCGATCTTGCTCCCACTGCAAACAAATAGGCCACATCATTAGAAACTGCCATGACAATACCCCAACTTGGATTCTGAAACCGGCTAATACTATAACGGTTACCAAGGCTCCTCTCTCTCAGGCGGTGAAAGCTAAGACAACAGTTGGTGAATCCTTGCATTCAATGACAGTAGTGGCTTCTAAAGTGATCGAGGCCTCCTCTGCGCCTATGAACTTAGATACAAATCCCTCTGCACTCGCTTCTTCTACTGTGGTTACTGCAAAAAAAAATAAAGTTTAGTCAGATTTAGATTTTGTAACACCAATCACTCTTCAGTCAAGCAAAAAATCTAAGGTCTCCCTCAAGCCCTCCCTCGTTTTTGAAAACCAGACTTCTCCAACGGATGTCACCATAGAGAAAGTAACTCTTCCTAACCTAAACTCTACTAACCGTAAGCAAACTTTACTTGCCACCACTATAAATAATCCGTCCTCTACCCCAAAAAATTAAATTATCCCAACTACCAACCACCATTTTCCCTCACCAATCCAACCAACTTTACAACCAAACTCTCAAACAGCCCCTAACATCATCATTCAACCTGATCCCACTAACCCCAACCAGACAAAAGCTACCACAACCCAGCCCACCATAAACCACCATATTATTGACCCAATAACCAGTGTCCAAATAGCTTTTAACCAAATAACCTTTGATCATAAACAGTTACCTTGCGATAGATCTCTTCTTACACAAGGAGTGAACTCCCAACCATCCCTATGATACCAAAACTCACTTTTTAGAATGTCCGTGGACTAAACCACTTAGACAAGCATACCCTTTTTGTTAGTTGGTTGAATAGTACTAAGCCACTTTTTGGAGCTCTTTTGGAAACACATATTAAGGTACCTAACCAAGATTAGTTACTGCAGAAGTTATGTAGGGGGTGGAATAGGACCTCCAACCACAGTTCAGATGAAGATGGTAGAATTATACTGATCTGGAAGCATCCTCTCTTGTTCACAGTCCTGCATCAATCTAGACAAACCATGACTTGTGAAATCAAAGTGCCAGGAGAAATCTCTTGTGTAATAACAGTTGTCTATGCATCCAATTAACATTATGAACAGTCTACTTTATGGCAAGAACTTGAACTCATACAAACCTCTTTTAACCTCGGATTTGTGCCATGGGCAATAGGTGAAGACTTCAACCAAATAATTCATCCAGAAGAGCACTCTTCTACTGAAGTTGATCACCTAAACAGTTAACTGTTAGAGATGAGTTTTTGTTTCCACAATCTGGGAATCTTTGATCTACGGTATCAGAGCACCTATCATACTTGAAAAAATAATCAGTCTGCTAACCCTATCTCTAAAAACTTGATCGGCTATTAGTGAATCATACCTGGTTATTGTCTTTTTCTTTCACCTTTGCTACTTTCCTTCCTCCAGAAATCTCAGATCACTCCTCTTGTTTGTTGAACTTAGCTCATCCTCTACCGAGCTCAGGAACCCAACCTTTTCGCTTTTTAAACTATCTCACCACTCATCCAAATTTCTTTCAGTCAGTCGAGGCAACCTGGATTCAAAGTGGAAGTCAAGCACAAAACCTAACATCATTATGCTACAAGCTCAAAGCCTTAAAATCACCATTAAAACTAATAAATTGAGAAAATTATTCAAATATACAAGTGAGGGTGAGACAGGCTAATGAGTTACTTAAATGTATGTAGGTTAAAGTGTTGGATCATGCAATTACTCAAACTTTTCAAGCAGAAAGGGAGGCTCATGATAAGTGGACTCATCTAAGACAGATTGAGGAATCTTACTTGAAGCAGAAAACTAAAGTCCACTGGCTAGAAGAGGGAGACCAGATCACTGCATTTTTTCACAGAAGCACAGAAGTGAAAAATTCATTCAATGCAATCAGGTCATTTACATTAGAAGATGGTACAATGGTAAACGACCCTGTAAAGATGAGCTCTCTAGCTATTAAACACTTCAAGAACATCCTTGCTCCAGATGGACTCACTTCGAGTTTTTTTAAAGGTACATGGCCTATCTTAGATCGAGAATTGCTGGAGGCTGTGAATAACTTCATCACCTCGGGTTTTGTTCCATTATCACTCAATGCCACAATTCTTTCACTGATCCCAAAGAAGGCTGGAGCCTCAAATACAGTTAACTATCGTCTTATTTTCCTGATGCAACATAATTTATAAGATGATTTTAAAACTTCTGGTCATAAGATTAAAACCCCGAATTTCTCAGGTAATCCTGTCGAACCAAACAACATTTGTCAAAGGTCAATTACTGATAGAAAACACTATGCTAGCTGGTGAGCTAGTCCAAGGATACCATAAAGACAGAGGACCTAAACGAGTTGTGTTGAAAGTGGATATAGCAAAAGCCTTTGATACAGTTAGATGAGAGTTCTTATTTGGATGTTTTAGAGGGTTGAATATATCGGAGGACTACATTAGATGGCTGGAAGTAGGTGTCTGCACTACAAGTTTCTCAATAGGCTACAATGGAGCAATTCATGGATATTTCAAAGGAAGGAGGGGCTTAAGGCAGGAAAATCCCCTTTTTCCCTACTTTTTTGTAATATGTATAAATTACCTATCCTATTTACTTAACAATGCAAATGAGAAAGGGAAAATAGGCTACCACAAATAATCTAAAGTATCTAAGCTTACTCACTTGTGCTTTGCGGATGACTTGCTTAATTCACAGATGAATCACTAATTTCTGTCCAAAACACACTGCTAATAATCAAGGAGTTTGAAGAGAAATCGGATCTGTCAGTAAGCATTCAAAAAACAAGCTTCTTCTTTGCAGGATTAATACGTGAAGAAATATATCTCATTCATGTTACTACGGGTTTAGCTCATGCTCTATTGCCTGTACGATATTTAGGAGTACCACTGTGCACTAAGAAGCTTACCTTAGCCAATTGTGCTACAATGTTGAGTTAAATTAGGGGCAAAATCACTTTTTGGGCAGCAAAAACTTTATCTTTTGCAGGGCAGCTTTAGCTCTTGAATTCAGTGATAGTAGGTATAACAAACTTCTGGTGTGAAACATTTCATCTACCTAAAACATGCATTGATGAAATTACCTCTATGAGTAGTCGATTTTTATGGATGGGAACAGCAGAGGGGAATAATTCGGCCAGAGTGGCTTGGGCAAACATTACCTTGGGAAAGGATGAAGGTGGTCTGGGGCTGAGAGACATTAGTTCTTGGAATAAGGCCAGTTCACTGAAACTCACATCGTTGCTATTTTTTCAATCTGACTCTATATGGGCTTCCTGGTTCATAAAAGAGGTGTTAGAGGGCGACCTCAGTAAGTTTTAGATCATAAACACCAAGAAAAAATTCTCTTGGATGACAAATAAACTTATAAAGTAAAAAAAACTTATCTGCAGCTGGATCCGCATGGTAGTGGAGAATGGAGAGAAATGTTTGTTTTGGTCCGATAACTGGTCACCCTTTAGCAACCTCAGATTATATCTCAGCTCGTTAACAGGATCTTTAGGCTTGAGATCGACTGTGTCCTTGGCAAAGCTATGGACTGGACACAATTGGAGATTACCTGCAGCAAGGTCGGAGGAACAATTAAATTTATCTAACTACATTGGAGCTTTCTGATACAATTAACAAATATAAGTGGTGGTTTGAAGACAAAATGAGTCATAAGTTCAACATGGGAGGAATGTATTAAAACATAAAAGATCATAAACCAAAGGTGGATTGGAGCAAAGAAGTGTGGTTCTCAGAGGGTATACCACGACATAAGTTTCTCACTTGGATGTTTGTCTTAAACCGCCTGACAAAGGATATAATGGTACAATGTGGTCTCCAAGTAAACCCAATCTTCTTATTGTGCAACCAAATGCCTGAATCAAGGGATCATTTGTATTTTAAATGCATGTATTCGTGGAGGATATGGTCAGAAATGGGAAGAAGACTCGTTATTAATGTCAGTTCTGATTGGACTACAACTCTAAATCATGTGCGCTCTTTGAATCAGAGCAAAGTGAGGAAGATGCTGACTTTATTGGTGTGACAATGTGTAATTTACCTGGACTGAGAGAAATTGTCGGCTGCACAGGAATGCTACAAGACCGCCGAAACTCATCATCAAGCTCAATGACAACACCGTCTGTAATAGAGCTTCGAGTATTCGACCACGCAACACGGATCTCGCCTCTTCAATGCTCCAGATGTGGTTCGCCACTGCTCATAGCCGCTAATATAACAGAGTTACACCGGAATTTTTCAATTTTGTTTTACCATTTGAGCTTTATCACAAAGGATGCGACTATCCATGCTTCAACTGCAATCAACGACGGTTGATACGACTCTCCTCAGTTTTAGGTCTATTCATCTTCTTTTCTAATAACTGTGTAATAGTATATGTGTATTGAAATAATAGGGATAAGTTCCATCTTTGTGTATGGGTCTCAAAACGAATATGGCCTCAAGACATTTTTACTTTTTCTTTCTTGTGCATTAAATAGAAAACCTGTTTAAAAAAAAACTTACATTAAGTATGAATTAATCACGGCGTACAACAATAACAAACAAAGTCTCAAGCCTTAACCGAAAATGGTTCACAAGTTAATCCGGACTAAAGAGAAACTACGGATCCGAAGATGAATTCTGAACTTCCCTCAACAATTTTTAAAAACACACACATATACGATTAGGGAAAAGAGTGAGTCATCGTAGTGGATTAGTGACAATGGGGAAAGACTTGTAAACGCAAGCCATGATGCAATCTTTCTCTACCAGAAATATATATGGTGTTTTATTCGTATGTGTAATTGTGTATATGTGTGTGTGGTTGTGAAAAGAAAGTAAAAAGCGAGAGGAAAGAGAAAGGATGACCTTTCTTTTCACTTTTGAGTCGGCCAAATAAAGTCGGTGTGTCTCTTCGTGTCTTCGTCCTTCTAATTAACAGTCTATTACATCATTGTGAGGTATCACCATTTAGTTAGGTATCACAATATATCTTTGTTAAGTTTTATAATATGATATGATTTGTCAAATAAACATAAAATACTCATATTAACTTATTGTTGTAATTCTGAAAATTGTTTGATACGTGGCTATAATAAGATAATCTGCGTTTATGTCATAATTAAATTTCAAAGAAATGAGAAGACAAAGGTAAAACAATAAAAAGAGAAGAAGTAAATGAAAAAATTGCCCCCAATTTGGGCAGGGACCATACTGAAGTAACACGTAGTGCAGTTTTATCTTTTCGCAACAAAAGATCTGGAAGATATCTGGGTCCTGCTGATTCCTGATGGTGATTTTCACGTCGATTGTCTTTAGTAAATATATTTCGCTGCAATAACCGTCACAGTCATTTTTCTGTTATATGATTTTTTTTTGTTAATATCTTAGAGAAAAAGATAAATTGCATGCTAAACTAAGTTAGTTAACTTAATTTTAGTCCTAAACATTTATTTTTCACATTATTTTATACCATAACTTTTTTCTATGATTTGCCTACTATACAACGTTACCATCATATATTTATATTCTTGATGTATATTTTACCTGTTAAACGCTTTTCTGATGTTATTTGTTTTCAAGAAAAATATTTTTATCAAAACAAAAAAAACTCAGTTCAGTGATTTTGGGAATCTTGCCTACTACTTGAGTTCAGAATTTTAACCCCAAAAAAAAAAAAAAAAAAAAAACTTTAGATTTTTAGAACAATTTTACTTGATAAAAGGCTTGCATTACGAGGCCCACGGGTATTGTACAGCCCAAGTATGTTATAAATCAAATACGATCCCATCAAATAAGAACATTTCAAAAGTTAGGTGCCAAAAATTAATCAATTTGAATGGTTCGGCGTTCGAATCATAATATAGCCCACAATCTTTCAAGCTGTTGGAACTTACAAGGTTGAGCTCACGAAAACAAAACCAATATCTAAATGGGTTTCTTGCTGTACAACTTAAGGCCCAGAATTTAATGGGCCTTTACAAAACAAATATAATTTTGTAATGGGTTTCAAATTTTTCGCTCTAATATTTTCGTTCAAATTTTTATGACCGCTATGATGATCTCTTTCTCTAAACAAAAATCCTTAATCCTATCCAGATTATATGATTGACAAGAAAGTTCTTTGCACAGATCTTGTTAAACTGTGCTCCTTAGTAAATTTTACAAATCGCTTATCCAATTCCAATTAAGTAAGACGCTTTCCAATTTGAGGGTAAAAAAAAATCAAAGAACACGCTTCATCAATCTTTAAGATTATAGATTTTGTCATAGTGACCTTGTCCAAGAACTGTCTCGTGGATTAGTAAGAACAAACTTAAAATAATCAAGTCAAGTAATCAAAAGTTAAGTTGACAAAAGAAAAAGAAAAGAAAAGGTATTCAAAAGTTTTACCTGCTTAACATGTCTTATTATCAAGATTAGAAGTAATCAAACAGATACTACGTTCCGTTTTTTTTTTTTTTTTTTTTTAACATTTTAACAATCACTGAAAGAATATATGTTTAAGATGTACAAGAGTGCATAAGAGTATTAATTTAATTTTATAGCGTTCATCATCTGGGGTTTAAGATATAACTCAAACTGTAATATATAAATTTAAACTGACGTAAAAAATTGGTACTCGTGTACAGAGAAGACCGATTCCTTGATAGCGTGTTGAAAAAGTGTGTTCGCCAAAACTTTTTCCTTAATTTTTTTTTTTTTTTTTTTAACTTTTTGTAAACTGGATCATATATAGAAAGAATAATTTTCTTTTTGCAGGACTTAACTCTCTGCCTCGGTCAAGTCTGCCATTTTTGCTTTTCCATCTAGAAGATTATGATGGTTCAAAACTTAAAATATAATTCATAATTACACAATGAAACATAATCCAACGTAGATGAACATTTAAGAAGGAAATAATTAAAGTGAATTTATTCATGTAGTGGAACGTGAAAGAAATCGTTTTTGTATTGTTATTACGGGTTTTGTAATTTATCTTTACTGTGTCAACAATTTTATAGCTAGCCAAGATTATACCGGAGAAAACCGGTACTAAAAACATTATTTTTAAAAGACTTTTGTAGTATAGCAAATAGCCAATCAAAGTGTGAATCCTGTATTTCTTAAAAATTAACCTTTTGAAAATACCGGAGTAGCTAGCTGATAGACATCTTTGATATAAAAATTGAGACAATTATTAATCTTCATAATAAGATGAAATCAGTAGTGTTATATTATATAACTGGTGATTTCCCATATAACTTTAGTACGGATATATTATGATTCATATCTACCAATTAATTAGTACTCTTTATTTAATCAAAACCAAAGAGATTAATTCAAAAATATATGCTGAACAATATAACAATGATTCAAATAATTAAATAACAGTATATAACTGCTATCAATAGGTGGACTCACACGGACAAATAAGTGAATCACAATACCATTTGTTGTCACTTTTTTTTTTTTTTTTTTTTTGAGTTAGAAATATTTATGATATATAATTGGTCATATTCACATTTATTTGAATTTTAGGAGACCGATTCTTCTACTGATATAATGCCTTTTTCTCGTGGTATACAGACAGAAACCCACTTGTCATCATTCTTCATGAAGCTAATTTTGCACATATATATATAAGAGAGAGACTACAGAAGATAAATACCTAGACATCAAGAAACCCCATTGAGAGGATCACTTTGAAAAGACAACTAATTCAAGAACAAGAAAAAGAAATGGGCAGAGCACCTTGCTGCGACAAGACGGCGGTGAAGAAAGGGCCATGGTCGCCGGAGGAAGACGCCGTGCTTAAGTCTTACATCGAAAAATACGGCACCGGCAACAATTGGATTTCTCTCCCTCAGAGAATCGGTATTTATATAAAATCTTTTTTCTTTGATTTCCCCCCCCCCCAAATATATATACTCTATAGTTTGTGACATAGAATAGAATACTAACAATTTTACATTTCGATAAAAGGGATTAAGAGATGTGGGAAGAGTTGTCGTTTGAGATGGCTTAATTACTTGAGGCCTAACTTAAAGCATGGAGGCTTCACCGATGAAGAAGATTACATCATTTGCAGCCTTTACATTACTATTGGAAGCAGGTTTAGTATTTATATATTCTCATATTCCTATATTATATAAATATGATTTTATTCAAAACGCTGCTTCTAAATTGATGTGTATTTTATTAAATTTTATTGATTAAGGTGGTCTATCATTGCTTCACAATTACCGGGAAGAACAGATAACGATATTAAAAACTATTGGAACACTAGGCTCAAGAAGAAACTATTGAGCAAGCAAGTTAAGGCATTTCATCATCAACAGCTTAATGTCAAATTCGAGCGTGGAACAACATCGAATATATCATCATCCTCGAGTCGAAACCAAATCCTAATGCTTCATGATGAGAACACTAACAAAACACCATATAACACGGTACTGGATCCATCATCAATAACATCCTTTGCGATGGAAGAACAAAGCATGATCAAGAATCCGGTATTGGAATCATTTCCTTGGGATTATGATGCAGCTACCTCATCTTATTATCATCATCATTCATCCCCATCGTTGAACTCAATGAGTAGTAGTAGTAGCATTGCTACTAATTCATCTATACAAATGTCTCACTACACCGTCAATAGCAATGATCAACAAGAGATGTTCTTCATGGCCGGGTTTGAGAATCTCCAGGCCGAGTTATTCAATGAGATAGCTAACAATAATATGCGAGAAATCGGGTTTCATGGAACCGAGACGCTGGACAACGACTGGTTAGATCATGATATTAGCTCCTTCGTTGATTATCCTCTATACAATAATGATCAGTAGATGATTTGATTTATTAGATTTTGAATATTTTATATGGATATGATGCCAACGTACTTAGGTTGGATCATGTTCTGTGTTATCTCTTCAAATGTTGAAGGCGTGGGAGAACCAATTAAAACCTAGACGTGTATTACACTTTTTTTTTGTTTTGCTTTTGCAATATGAATAATGATATCGTTTTGTTATAGTATTTTTTATATTGTTACTGTTTAATATCGCTTATCATTGGTAATTTATTTATGCGAAAAGCTACTTTTGTGCTCTCGTGAGTCGTGAATAAAGAGCTCAAGGTAGACGCTGAAAGAATGGGAATCCTAGGACTTGGTGTGTATACAGTTGCTCAAAAATTATCTAGAGGATATATATACACCGAGACAGTTTTTTAAATTCTTGGTTTTTTTTTTTGTTGTTTACATTTTTGGTTGAGTTTTATATAGTTTCGAAAGAATGTTACATGTAAATCGAATTTTACTTGGTTTTATTTGACTTATTTAAAAAAATTCTTGTTCAATTCGGTTTTTATTGTGTTTATATATATGGGTCAATATTTGGTGAAAAAATAAACAAAAATTCAAACATACAAATAACATTTGAATCAACATGCTACTAAATAATATGGATAACTTTTTGAGATATTAAAATAAGAAGTCTATAAATCATAATAATTGGCATTGTTTTGTTGGGAAGAATATCATTATTTGGCGTGTGCTGTAGTGAGTAGGAAACCATTTGAAATCATCAAATACCATAAAGTCAAGAGGTAGTTGACCACAAATATAAATGAACTAAGTGTTGTAAACTAGAAAGAATTATGGGGGAATTTCGTGTGTTGTATTATCGATAATGAGGTTCCAATAGAACCTTTATATAGGAATCAATACAAGAGATAAAAAGTAAATCCTATTCGGAATAAAAAAAGTATAAACCATCTTAAGTCTCATCGGATATGGGCCTGATGGGCCAGAACTAGAGTTTGACAATCCACAATGATTTATAACACTCCCCCTTGGATGTCATAACTCTAAGAGCTCGTAATACGCTTTGGATGTTGCCTCATTAAAATCTTTCTCTGAAAACCCAGTTGGGATAAAACCGAGATAAGGAAAAAGAGTACAACACGCATTACTCCCCTTCAACATCATCAATGTCTTTCAATCTTCGATTCCAATCTGATGTATTAGCTTCTTGAATGTCGAGGTTGGTAGAGACTTTGTAAATAGATCTCGCTGAATTTTCACTTGAACGAACTTGTAGAACTTGTACTTCTCCATCCTTTTGTAGATCATGCGAAAAGAATTTTGGCAAAATATGTTTCGTCTCCCTCTTAATATATCCATCTTTGAGTTGTGCTATGCATGCTGCATTATCCTCGTACAATATGGTTGGTTCCTCCTTTCCTTCGGTCATTCCACAATCCACTTTAATATGTTGAGTCATTGATCTCAACCAAACATATTCACGGCTAGCTTCATGCATCGCCAACATTTCTGCATGGTTGGACGATGTAGCAACAAGAGTTTGCTTCATGGATCGCCAAGATATAGCCGTACCACCGTGAGTAAAAACATATCCCGTTTGGGATTTAGCATTGTGTGGATCCGAGAGGTAACCTGCATCGGCAAAACCAATCAAACCATCTTTGTTATGGTTAGTATAAAATAATCCCAAATCTTTTGTTCCTTGTAGGTAACGAAGTATATGTTTAATCCCGTTCCAGTGCCTTTGGGTCGGACATGAGCTAAATCTTGATAATAAATTTACGGCAAAACATATATCTGGCCTAGTGTGGCTCGCCAAATACATCAAAGCTCCTATGGCACTTAGATATGGCACTTCGGGACCAAGGACGTCTTCATCATCCTTCTTTGAACCGAATGGATCTTTATCCAAGTCAAGGGATCTCACAACCATGGGGCTAGACAATGGGTGAGATTGGTCCATGTTAAATCTCTTGAGTACTTTCTCTGTATATGCCATTTGATGCACAAGGATTCCATTATTCATGTACTCAAGTTGTAACCCCAAACAAAATCTTGTTTTTCCTAAATCTTTCACCTCGAATTCTTTCTTTAGATATTCGACTGTTTGAAAAATTTCCTCAGAGGTTCCTAGGATATTCAGGTCGTCTACATACACCGCGATGATTACAAACCCCTTAGTAAATTTCTTTACGAATACACACGGATTTATGGGATTGTTCTTATAGCCCTCTTTGACTAGATATTCACTTAGTCTATTATACCACATTTGACCTGATTGTTTCAATCCATAAAGACTTTTGTTCAACTTTATACAATGTTGTTCTCGAGAACTTTCTTTATCTTTGAGCTCAATTCCCTCTGGGACTTTCATATATATTTCATTATCCAGTGGACCATATAAGTATGCGGTTACAACATCCATTAACTGCATATTCAAATTTTCTCTTATGGCCAGACTTATTAGGAATCTAAATGTTGTAGCATCCACCACAGGGGAGTATGTCTCCTCATAATCTATTCCTGGTCTTTGCGTGAATCCTTGTGCAACAAGTCGTGCTTTATGTCTCACGATTTCATTATTTTTATTTCTTTTCCTCACAAAGACCCATTTGTGTCCAACTGGTTTAATATCAAGAGGTATCCGGATTATAGGACCAAATATATTCCTCTTCCTTAATGAATTTAGCTCCACGTTTATAGATTCTTTCCATTAATCCAATCTTTTCTCTGAGTGCACTCTAATATTGACGTGGGTTCTAGATCCTCGCTTATATCCATAATGTCAAGTGCTACCTTGTATGCAAATATTTCAACAATGTCGACATTCTTTCTATTCCATTGTTTTCCAGACATGACATAATTTATTGAGATCTCATTATTGTCAAGAACTTCAGGACCTTGAAGCTCGGCGTCCCGAGTATCAATGTTTGGTTCCTTTGGTTCATTCATGTCTAGGGTTCCAATAACCTCGGATTTTCCCATTGCACTTTTCTTTGATTTCCGAGTGTTCTTATCTTTGGAACCTAATGGTCTACCTCTCTTTAAGCGCGCTTTAGATTCTGTAGCAACTTGATTGTGTCCCTCTTGGACATCAATTCTTATTGGTGCATTAACAGCTGGTATATATGACTTTGTTACTCTTCTTGGTCAAAGCAAATGAATCTGGCAATTGATTAGCTAGCTTTTCTAAATGTATAATCTTTTGGACTTCTATTTCACATTCTTTAGTCCGAGGATCTTGCCATGTTAAGGATGTTTGATTCCATGTAATTTCCTTTACCAGTCTGTTATTATCTCCTCCTAATGTTGGATAGTTGGATTCGTCAAAGTGACAATCCGCATACCTGGCCTTAAATAGATCACCCGTGGTTAGCTCAAGGTACTTAACTATGGTGAGAGAATCATATCCAACATATATCCTCATCCTCCTTTGAGGTCCCATCTTACTTCTCTGTGGTGGAGCAATTGGTACATATATGACACATCTAAATGTCTTAAGATGGGATATGTCTGGCTCATGACCCGTTAGCAATTGTGATGGGGAATATTTGTGTTCACTAGATGGCCTGATGCGAATTAATTCAGCTGCATATAAAACTGCATGTCCCCAAGGTGAGACCGGGAGTTTTGATCTCATTAGTAATGGCCTCGCAATTAGTTGAATGCGTTTGATAAATGATTCGGCCAATCTATTTTGTGTATGTACATGTGCCACAGAATGTTCTACACTTACCCCCATGGACATACAATAATCATTAAACGCTTGGGACGTGAATTCACCAAAGATTATCTAGACGTATAGTCTTTTAAAGGAAAATCTGGAAAGTGTGCTCTTAGGCGAATTATTTGAGCAAGTAATCTCAAGAAATGCCAAATTTCGAGTTGATAATGAACATACGATGTGACCATCTCGTGGATGCATCAATAAGTACCATAAAATATTTAAACGCCCCACAAGGTGGGTGAAGAGGGCCACAGATGGCACCTTGTAATCTTTCAGGAAAATTTAATGATTTCGTATTCACTTTTACTGGTGATGGCCTGACTATGAGTTTCCCTAGTGAACATGCTTCACACGTGAGCTTCTTTGAGATAATTCTTCTGTCTGTCAATATGTCCCCATTTGTATTTAATAACAATTTGCGGATCATGTTAGAAACGGGATGGCTATGCCGGTTATGCCATAGAGTGAAATTTTCGGAAAACACTTTGTTTACCGTGGCATTTGCTTCTATCATATTTATCTTAGCACAATAAAGGCCCGTAGATATGGCAGGTATGGTTTCTAGGATTTTCTTATGGCCATTGGCTAGTTCAAATATCATAAGGAATTCTTTATTCCTTCGCCTTAGTTTCATATATGCAAATCATTCATTGAATGTCTTTAAAACTCAATAAGCTCCTCTTTGAGCTCGGTGAGTATAGTGCATCACTTATTTCTAGATGTGTACCCTTAGGTAATAATATGTTTGCTTGACCTGATCCTTCTATTAAATTAGCCATACCCGCTATGGTACATATATTGGTACTTTTGAGTGTGAGATTTATGAAATATCTTTTGTCTCTTAGAATCGTGTGGCTTGATCCACTATCCACCACGAAAATATCCTTGTCATCACTCATTCTTCAAAATCAATAATCATATTTTAGAGACTTAAAACAATATCCTTTCATTAAATCAAATAAATCCAAAATAATAGCAATAACAAATAAATTCAAGAACATAAATCCAAGCAAATAAAAACACCAAAACCAAACATAGAAACTAAATGTCGAGATCAACTTTATTCTTTTAGACAATCTGAAGTCTCATATTGCGTTAGATCATCTTGCTCATGATCAAAATCATTTTCATGATCTTGATGGACCAAATTTGCTTCTGGATTCTTCCCTTTAATACTCTCTTGATAGAGGTCAATCAAATACTTGGGAGTTCTACATGTTTTGGCCCAATGATTCCCCATTCCATACCGATGGCATCCATGCTTGTTGGCCGAGTTTTGTGGCTGAGAAAAATTGCCACGGCCTCTTCCATGGCCTTGATTAAAGTTGGGTTGATACCCTCGGCCTCTGCCTTGTCCTCGGCCATAGGGACTGAATGCGCCACGTCCTCCTTGCCATCTTCCACGTCCACGGCCTTGGCCTCTACCTCGGCCATTAAACTCTTTATGGACATGGTTTGTTTCTTTCTTTTCTTCAGCGGCCGTAAAGGCTTCAGGGAGTGGGGTTGATCCAGGAGGTCTCATTTCACTATTTCTCATCAATAACTCATTGTTTTGCTCAGCTAGCAATAAACAAGAGATCAAACTTGCATATATCTCGAAACCCTTTCCACGATATTGTTGTTATAAAAATACGTTACTTGTGTGGAATGTAGAGTATGTCTTTTCAAGCATCTCTTCTTCAGTTATTTTCTCACCACACAACTTCAATTTAGAGACAATCTTAAATAGGGCCGAGTTATACTCATCCACGGATTTAAAATCCTGGAACCTTAGATTCCTCCATTCATACATTGCCTTTGGTAACATCACCGTTCTATGGTGATCATATCTTGTTTTCAACTCGTTTCAAAGGTCAAGAGGATTTTCAATTATCAAGTATTGATCTTTGAGACTCTCAGCAAGATGATGGCGAATTATCATAATTGCCATGTATCGATTTCTTTCATTCTCATTATTATTCTCAATGATACATTCGCCAAGTCCTTTAGACTTTAGAGTGATCTTAATATCCAATGCCCATTGTAGATAGTTATCTCTCGAGAGAGTAAGGGCAGCAAATTCCAAGTTTTGGATATTCGACATCTGAAATTATGCATCATATTCTCTTAAGTATCACAAAATTTTAATATTCATGCATGGTGTAAAACAATTTACGTGATAATATTCTAGCAACCTAGCATGCTCAAAATACAAGTTCAAATTATCATGCAAGGTTCTCATGCAGCTTAAATATTTATATATTGATCAGATTTTAATTTGTGACAATTATTATCATGCAACCGATTTAACAAAATAGCAAGGTTATGTAAAATAAATTCATGCGATAATAATCTAGCAAAATTATATGATCGAATTTTCATGCAAGATCTTAACATATCTATGTGCTTAGATCGGATTTTAATTTATGATAATTAATCATGTAATCAAATTTATCAATCAAACAAACAATCATATGTGGATCAATTAGGGTTTATACATATACGTGCAATATCCATATTAATTAGGGTTTCATAATTATTTAACCAAATTCATAACCTCATCGTGAATATCAACAAACAAATAATAATTAATCACACAAGAATATCCGTGTTCTTGACACACCAAAGCAATCATACAATTAATATTGAACATGAAAAACCGAACATGCTTATATAATTAGGGTTTTTTATCGGAACAATGGATCATACATCCGAACACATGACTTCCGTTAGCCGAACAACCGAAAGCATCGAACATATATCCGAATATAGATCATTTTTTAGGGTTTTGGAGATTTCCTAATTTAATTAGGGTTTACCGATTTCATGGTTATATATGTTCTAGGGTTTTAAAACTTACCTTAGAGATTCGGTTTGAAGTGGAAATCACGAACCATATATCTTCCTCAAGAAATACACTCAATCAATCTTTTTACAACCTCGTTACCATGTATTGGGGGAACTGAGTCTCAGAATGAAGTAAGATTGACTGGTTTCAAGAGATCTTCTTTGCTTTGCTTTGATCCGGTTGCTTTGTGATCGGCGGCGAGATTAGAGTTTTAGATGCGGCGGCTGCTACCTAGGGTTTTAGAGACTATCATGCTGATAACGTGTTGTAAACTAGAGAGAATTATGGGGGAATTTCGTGTGTTGTATTATCGATAATGAGGTTCCAATAGAACTTTTATATAGGAATCAATACAAGAGATAAAAGGTAAATCCTATTCGGAATAGGAAAAGTATAAACCATCTTAAGTCTCATCGGATATGGGCCTGATGGACCAGAACTAGAGTTTGACAATCCACAATGATTTATAACACTAAGAAGACTTTGATAAATCTGTTTGTAAAACAATTGTGAGTAAATCCGTGAATTAGACTCGAAGTCAACACATTGTTTTCAACTTTATTTGGGAGTCGTTGGGTCTAAAAATAAATGTAAAATTTTTATGCTTTTCATATGAACGCTAGTTTAGCTCGTCATATTGTAACCAAAGTCAAATTCTTATCACTTTTAATTAGTTGTTAAATAATTCTTTTGTAAACCTTGAATTTCTCCGGGTCCATATTGTCGTTCGAGTTTAGTTTTTTAAGGGTTTAAACTTATACACTTCTGCTAATTAAATCTATATTATAATATACAAGTTTGTTTTGACTTAAAATACTAAATTTAAGTATTTTCATAATCCCAATATTTTGTATAATACTCAGGAGGAAACGTGTATTAAATGAATATTTCGGAAGAAATTCTTGACCACTACATATCGTATATTTCCATACTTAAATGATGCAAATTTCCAAATTTTCAAATGAACAATTAATTTAGTTAAACTCACATTAAAAAAAAAATTAATTTATATATAGGCGATCATCCGTTTGCACTTTACATTAAGTTGAGATTATATCATGTTCCTCTATACATCGTTAAATAAAATTTTGTCACACATAAATTCCCATGAAATATACATGTAATATAAGTGCATGAAGTGTGAACAGTGGTGATGCAATGTTTGGTTTGGACATATACTTAACAAATCAACTAGAATTTTGCCACCAATTTGCTTTTATTATCAAAGAAGATAAATAAAAATATCACATGTTTCTGGTTTGTATCCTCTAGGACCTCTACTTCTTTCTGCATATAGCAACTTGTGCATCGACTTGGTCAGACACACAAGTATAGACGTGTATTTAAACGATATAGTATATAAATATTTATCATTGACACCCTTTGAATTTAAATTCATATAAATATGCTTTAATACTGGTATGTAAATACACAAAATGTGTTTTTTAAAAAGCACAAGAATTTGTTTGTTCTTCCAAAAAAAAAAAGGAACTAATACATTTCAATTTATGCCCTCAATTTATGATGGGCCTTAGTGTCAGACGAAAGAAGTTTTATAATGGGTAAAGCCCAATAGTAAATATATGGAAGGTCTATATCCTTAATTCCTCGTGGGTAATAATAATAAATTAATAATACATCGGGGATTACATGGGCATTTAGGCCCGCATAATTTCTCCATTGGCCCATCTTTCTTTTTCCTTTTTTTTTTTTTTTTTTTTTCTTGGATCAACATTTGCTTTCTTTGTCTTTTATTTCATCTCTTACGATTATAATAACTACGACATTTACAATTTTTGTTTACTTTGTAAGAACTGAGAAACCAGGCTCATCCCACTTGGCACTAGCCAACCAAATGAATAGGTTGAAAAAGACGATAATAATAACTACGACATTTGCACTCATCTTTGTTTTCTTGCCACATGTCAAAACATTAGAGGTTGAAAAAGAGAAAAATACGTGAAAAAGGGCAAGATATGCGAAAATCCTAAAATAATGATCACCAAATAAGGAGAATCGAATCTTTAATTGAAAAGAGGAATAAAGGTAAACTTTTTGTGTTGGAGAAAGTTTATGCAAAGAAAATAATTGCTTTCGGCCTTTTGTTTTTGAGTTATCAACAAATCTCTCTCTCTCTCTCTTTTTTTGATAAAAAATTTTCAATGATAAGCAACTTTGAATGTTGACAAAAATCCAACTTTGAATCCTCATTTCATGCCAACATTTTATGGATACACAAAAATCTTGTATATATACAGAAGATCTCTTATTGAACTCCTCCCTTGTTACAACTTAAAACATAGTTTCAACTTATATGTGAGATTAAATTGGATTTGGCACATACAATTTAGGTTTTTAAAACTTAGAGATACTGACAGATTTTACACTAATCGGACTTTAAAACAAAGCTCTATATTAATATCAACAAATTACTTAATTAAGTACTGAAAATGTAGAGAAACCCCCCCAAAACCAACAAAGCTTAATACACTTTAAAAAAACATAAATAATGTTCTTGTCCTCAAAGTTCCAAACATCAAAACATATACTATTCCACGAAGAAAACAATTGCCATTAGTCTCCAACACAAAATGTGAGTATGAATTTTTTTGCCTACCTAATGTTCTTAACTACAAATAAAAAATGTATTTAGACTTCGGTTGATTTGATCAAGGCAAAACACTCAACCGAAATGAAAGACAAGGTCAAAATACGAGTGGATCAAAACTATAGACGATATCTTAATTTACTTACTAATCATAAGTTTAGTTTATATATAACCAATACAAATATCCCACATGTAAGTGACATTTTTGAAGATTCGTAGAGTAAATACGTACGAGTGTTAATTAAGCGATATAAGGTATATGAAAATGTAACAACAACATTCATATAAATTATATTCGAAGCAACGTGGTAGGAGACGAGGCCCATGGTCATGTGGCCCCCTGATGCCTAGATCAACACGAACATAACATAGCAACACACCAGTGAGAAATATACAAATATACATACAAGGTTGGTCGAAATTATATATAGTATAAGGTAGAATATATTTCTGAAGTGACCAATCAGAAAATATTAGCAGATGTTCTCTGTTTTCTTTTGCCATGTGAATCCCACATGACACATTGACATTTGACAACTACCCCAAAGAGTCTTCAGACATCCATCCTTATTCATTTCGCTCTGTGCATTATTTACCGATTAGTACATAACGGTTACATTAACATTAAATATTAGAAAACAAGGAATCGTAAATTATATTTTTTTTTCTCTTTCTATATTCATAATTAATAATAAGCTATATACATATGTATCACGCTTTTCAAATTCTAAAGCAGAGATATATTACATGAAATGATATAATAAAATAATCTATTATTTTGTAGATTATGTATCTCAGATTTTTCTAATCAAAATATATATAGTAATAGTATAGTAGTTTGTGTCAATGTCGTCCATGTAACGGTATATTAACTAATTTTGAAGAGAAGTGAAGTGTTGTGTTGGTTTTACAATATTTTTAATAAAACAAGTAAGATAAAAAAAACGTTATATTAAAAAACCTTGAAGATCAATACAAAAGTTTAATTAGTTGGATGTTTCACAAATTGCACATGCATTAGTTTTCCAGTTAATTCGGAACAGTCATATGAATTTAAAAAAAAAATCAATATATATTTAAATTTTTCATGTTGATTGATACTCAAACTAATACACGTAAACACATGACACATGTAAAAAAGTACAAGCTAATGACATGAAAATAATAATTATTTAACAGTTAAGTATATGAAAAATAAGACTCAAATGTCAGTGGCAAAGATTTATAGTTTCTGATTAGAGAAAGAAGTAAGTTGACAATTGACACAGATCGCTCCGCCTGTGTAATGTGTAGACCTCTCGGACTACGTGACGTGGCTGTGAGTGTATAATTGCCAATTGGGTTCATCTTTTGACTTCAATGGTAGTTTTCGTTGACTTATTAGTCATTAAAACGAAATCGATCACTTCGAAACCAATTAAAGCAACATGTAGAATCATTATTAAATGCACCAATTTATCTCTTTTGTCAAGGAATTTCACTAGTTTTTCAAAAGGATTAACAAATGTGAACTTAGTATATAATCTACTATAGTGCTAAGAAGTAGGTTCTAATTAATTACATAATAATTAATGAGCGGATTTATTAGTCGGACCCAAATTACTGCTCTCAACCAAAAATGTCGCCGGCAAATCTTTACACGTAGCACTTTTTGTAGCGTAAATTTGAAACCAAGGTATTGGATTTTTATTATATTTTTTTTTCCAAATATCATTAAAAAACTCAAAATAATTTATAAAAGAAAAAACACACACACTACATTATCCGTTTTTATGACGGACCTGAGTGAACTGTTTCTCCAAAACCTATACCAAAATATAAAATTCTGATAAAAAAAACATATATTTGACAAACAATCACTTGTAAATAATGACAAAAAAAAAATAAAAGAAGAAGAAGTTATTACACTTTAGTTTATAAAAAAAACCAGACTATCGTTCATCGGGTTCACGGTCGTGAAACGATAGCCGAAAAACCCAATTAGAGACTTTCATCTTCCGTAAGCTCTTTAGCTTTTGATGTTCACTTTGACTTCTCTTAGTAGACAACGGTCCATCAACGAACCTCTTCAATCTATTCAAAGCAACTTTTAATGTCTCTTCACTCATATTTGCGAAACAAACCCTAAACCAACCTGGTTCATTACAATGGCACGAAGAACCGGGAGAGATATTGAGCTTAACCTCGTAAACGATCTTTTTCCATAGCTCAATCTCGGCTTCGAACGTGTTTGATCTTAATAGATGTCTCATGTCGACCCAACAGAAGAGTCCGGCGTTGCTCTTGAGACACTCGATTCCTGCAGCCTCTAGACCTGACACGAGCTTCTTGTGTCGGTTCTTGAGCCGGATTTGGTTTTCTTTGAGGTAGTTTTTGGTGAAGTTTTTGTCGGACAACAATGCGGATAAAAGGTATTGTGTTTGAGAAGAGATTAGACCGAAGCTGGACATTTTTCTCGCAGCAGCGACAACAATATCATCATTGGAATAAATCACTCCAACGCGAAAACCAGGTAGGCCTAGATCTTTAGACAAACTGTAAACGATGTGGACACGGCTAAAAACATTTGTGTTTTCGAGCTTCCTTTCTTTAAGGACTTCCATTACACTGATGAATCCGGGAGAGGCGAAAACGTTACCCGAGTAGATCTCGTCGCTTATCAAATGTATCTTCTTACGTGAGATGAAGTCCAAAAGATGGTTTAGTTCGGTTCGGGTTGTTGTTGTACCCAACGGGTTAGAAGGGTTGGTCACAAGGACTCCTTTAACTTTTAGGTTAAGCTTTTGAGCTTGCTCATAGGCTTCTTCGAGTGCGGATTTGGTGATGCGGAATCCGTTGGCACTTGTACATGGGATTGGTACAATCTCAGCTCCGGTTCTCCATTTCAAATCCCTATCGAATCTGAATTTGAAAAAAAAATGTTTTTAGTTAGCGTAAGTTTTCATGTTACTTGTGAATGAAGCAAGGATTTGACGAAAAGTTAAACTAACCCTGGATAATATGGTGTAGGGAGCAAGAAAGCGTCTCCGGGATCAGCAAGACAGAACATGAGAGTTTCGTTAGCCGAAGTAGCACCTGCGGTGAGGACAAGCTTGTTTGGATCGAAAGAAACTCGGTTTCCTCTATTTTCCGACATGAAATCAGCCATCGCCTGAAAATATTTCAAAACAAAGTAAATCGATTTAGTAAACTATAAACTATGGTTTAAGTCATTTTCGATAGTTAAGTAGGGATAATATTACATTTTTGAAGGAAGGAAGACCATGATAATCTTGAAAGAGAGCTAATTCCCGAAAAATAGATTGGCCGTCTCTTTTGAAATTGGCTGCGTTCGGGTTCTTGGCAAGCCATGACTCAATGAGATCGAAAGATAACTGCAAGATAAAAAAGCAAGACCATAAGATATATGTGCATTATCAAATCTATGTACAAAACGCAGCGTTTTAGTGTAATTATTACCTGATTTTCTGCGAGACCCATTTGGATAATACCGTTTGGGTTCTTAATCTCGTCGTAAGGGTTCTTTTCATACTCTTCCCAACCCAAAAAATACGAAGAATCTTGGCCATGAGTGTTACAAGTAGCTTTTCTTGACAAGAGACCCATTTAATTTTCTTCTTTAGCTCTAGAGAGGAGTAGTAGAATAAAGTAGATATGGAAATGAAGATTTGGAGATTTGAGAGAGAGAGAGAATAAAAAGTGTTTGGATTGTGAGTGTTGTTGTAGGTAAGCTACGATCGAGAGGTCTCTAGGCATGTGTAGATGTTTATATATAGTTTTTATGCTAGCCCACGACATAAATTTGACCAGTCAGCTATTCGAATTTTCATTTAATTCCTTTGATTAATTAATTAAGAATTTTAATCAATTCACGCGTTTACATCCACCGTCCCTAAAGGCTAAACCATCCTCAAATAAGCTCAACTTAAAGAGTTATGAGTACACTAAACACAACGGTTTATTCCTTTCTTTGCAGGCTTTTTGGATTTTGTGAGTTTTGAGTTATTTTACTTATTGTTCATATTATATATTATTATTATTATAATTTTGGTTAGTAAATAAAATATTGAGTAGTATAAAATGAGATGCCATACCGACAGGAAATCTCCATGGAATTAGGATATAATGCGACACACAGATTAAAAAAGGGTTCAAATCTAAATAAAATTATATTGGCAACAAAATATAAGTAATAAGTAAATTAAGAAAATATGGAATATGTGAAATTGTCATTGTTATTTTTGGGGACCCTTTGGACCGTGTTAATGTAATGTTGGTCCACACTGCACCATAATCTAAACATGTTGTGTAAACTGTGTCGGCTGTATTTTCATTTCTCGCTCAACTAATAGTAGTGTAATACTTACAAAAAATTTTCCTCAGAATTTTATTTATTTATGTAAAACTAAATTCCATTTTTCAACATTTCTTTATGCGATTTTGGACAATAGTGCAAATGCAAGGATGAACAGAAAATGGAATGACAAAATAATATGATGACTAAAGTTCTAAAAATCGTTATTATTGAAACCGGATCGGAGTTGGATTACTTATCTATGAAACATATAATCATATTCAAACTTGAAACAGATAAATCCGAAATAATTTTTTTGTCTAACCAAGTAAAATATGCTTTATGACGTGTTAAAACGAAATTAAAAAGCTTAAAAACCAAATGGGAACAAGAACAAGATGAAATCTTTGAACGAATGATGTAGTTAGCTCTCTCGCCGGAAACGTGTCGGAACATACCGATTCCAATTCGTGTTTTTTTTTTCAATAATGATGACCACTCACTTAATTTTGTTAATTTTATTAATAATAAATGCCTAAGTACCTAGTTGAGAAAATATATAAATAGTTGAATATTGAGGTGTGAAAATCATACTCTTCTTTCATTTCTCATCCTCAATTTGTTTTTCCCGAAATAGAAAAATGTATCCATCTTATGATACCAAATCACATTAACTAACAACGTGTTTTTCAGTTTACTAAACACATGTCGGCTCAACGATTGCCTTGCTTTTTGTTCAATTAATTTTGTTACTTTGATTTTACTTAATTATTGTGTTTGTATATATACTGTTCAGCTGATAAAATGCTAAAAACAATAATGAAAAGAAATAAAATGGGACAACAATTATTATTGTTCAACAACTTTTTAAACTGGTCCAGTAAAACGCCCTTAGTTTGTAGCACCCTGATTAATGAGTGTCCCATTTGTAACTTGTAATGTCATCGTGAATTCGTCGTGATCACCACGCCTTATGAACCTATTCAAGATATTAAGCACTTATATTTTTTAGTTTTAAAATGACTACTTTTTTTTCTGATCCCTAATCCTTAAGAAAATGATTAAGCACGTATTTTATTCAAGATACTTCTATGTTATTATTTTTACAACTCAGTCATCAGATCTTAGTTGGATCAATCCAAGATGGTAACAATAAGTTAACGGCATTAATAAAAATCATCAGACACGCTTTTCTCATCTTGCAGCAAATTTGAGTAATGAATGTAACTGATTATTTGCATGATCATACTTTTTCTATTTTTCTTTATAGCAAAATATCAAAGTTAGGCAAAATGTGACATGATCGGAGCATTAGGATCCCGGTTTTTGAGACATCCTTTTGAGGTTTCTTTCTTAGCGGATATATTAAAATTTTACGAAGAGGACTCCAATTTTCATTTCATAAATTTTTAAAAACAAAATCACACGAACGAAAAAGTTACGATAAAATATATTATATTAAAGAAAAGAAAACATAAAATATATATAAGGAAAAGGAAATAAAATGTGAGAGACAGCTCACGGTCACCAGACTTTCCCGAAAGTTCAAAACAGATAGTATATATTTTCCTAATTCGGAACACGTATGTAGAATTTAGTAATTTACAGTCGAAACTAGCATTGTAATCGTTCCTTTGTTACAAATGCGGTTAATTTAAATTACTGATAAAAAAATTGACGGTAAATCTAATGTTATTGATCCCCCTAATATTTCATGTGTTAAAATTACCATGTGAAAGCCAATATTTAGAAAAACTAATAATTGAAAATTTATAAATATTTTTTATTGCTGGAAGTCCTCTAATTGTTTTCGTTTTCTAAGCTTTTTAGCGTTACGTTTTTCATCCGCATTCCGCAAGTTCGGAGTTGCTTCGTTTTCTCGCTTTTTTGACGTTCAGAAAATTATAGACTATAGATAAATATTTTGCGACAATCTTTTGACTATTTGAACAATGCTTTTGTGCGATTTTCCCATAGGATGTTAGGAACGACCGAAATTGCCAAATGTATGTATGTTTAGTTTGATATTCATTAATTATAGGTCGATTTAGTCAAACTATGGTTAAGAAAAAAGCATTTAATAACTTGGAATAAATTTTCTTCAGCTAGAGATGCACATCATTTTTCAAACTACATAAATACAATATGGATAATTTTTGTTTCTTCAATATTTTTCTTTCAAATATCGTCAAACTTCAAAATTATTACTTTTTACCTCTAAACGAGACAAACAAAGTTACAGTCTGATTATATGTTTTTTCTATTGTTGAAAAAAAATTCAGCAGAAATTCTATAAAATATTATGCAATCAAATGATTTCAAATTAGTTTTGAAATATTTTATCATTCATGCACATAATAATATCATAGATAGTTTATGATATTTCTTTAAATTTGTATATGATGGGAAATGATGTTTAGTTATTTTAATAATCAAGTGCGTAATATTAAAATTCTTGTACTTAAGCTAGGGTGGGTGGTATAAGAAAACTATAATGGTTCAAACGTTTAGTTGTTTTCCAAGATGATTTTTTTCGAGTTTTAACAAACAAAACTTTCCTTTTCATAGATTCAACAACTAGAAGTACCATAAACATTACAAATGGTTTCAAATTAGTAAAGTAAATAACAAAAACTCGACCACAATTAACAAGGAACGCCGAGGGATTATAATAGGGTCCTTATATTTTCTTGAGATGCAACAAAAATGGGTCCATATGTATATATTCCGACAAGTCCTTGCTTTGATCTGATTCTTTGATGCGCTTTGTGACCTTTAAGCTTAACAACACCAAGTAAAGACAAATTGCTGTATAATTCCAAAAGGAGTGCAAATCCAAAGCATATACTAAGTTATTGACCTTTAACAATATGTGCCCTTGGTACAAATAAATAATTAAAAAGAAGACACTGAGATAAATTAGCACGGAGACATGATCCATTCTCCGCAGTTTACAGATTGTGTTAAGATTATGTATAGTGTTTTACAGGTGGAGAAAAATAAACAACTAATAATATAGAATTAAAATGGGTCAAAACATTCCAAAACGTTTGCGAGCCGAATATTTCTTTGATTTATGGAGATTTTTTTGACATTTTTTTGGCGATTGATACATTTCACACAATTCAAAGTAGAGATTTTAAGAGAAATTTTCTGAAGTAAAAGTGTACTAGTTTCAGAAATTAATAAAGTGTGACGAATGATCCTAAATTTTAGAAATAAATGATTACGGTTGTAAGAGAAGAATGAGCACGTGAAAGCCCAATCGCATATATGTCCCACCGTCATATATTATTTGTGTCTGTAAATATATTTACATAAATTAATAGACACGATGTGAATTTCCATGGAGTGGGTTTTATAGTATCACGAATGTATAAATATTTAATATCATCATACTAATATTTATAATCAATTTGGGTCTATTTCAAAATGAGTGACAACTAACGTGACGTTCACGTTGCTCCGATCCTCAAGTTTTTCCTAGGAGAGACACTCTATGGACCAATTTGCTTCACCTCTTCCATAACGTAGGACCCTTCTTCAACCCATCCACCTTCAATTTTACACTACTCCTTTTGTCTCTTCTTCCTTTCTATAAATAAAAACAAAAACAAAAACAGCTCGATATTTTTCATTGTGACAAAAAATTCAAATGTATATCCAATTATATATGTCGTACTGTTGACGCGGATGAATAATATTTGGTTCCGTTGAATAAACTCGATCTTCATTTTAAATGGTCATTGTTTTGGTTGGAGTCAAGAATTGATTTCTATGAGACGCATTTTGCTTTTGCCATTGTAAATATGAGAATTACAATTTATAAATCTTAGAGAGTAATCTAAATGATATATATATATATAGGGACCCATATATATACTAATCTAAAGTCTAAACATTAACAGACAGGTTCGATCAAACTCATCATTAGTGTCAAATAAATCTTGAGACCTAATGTTTTTTTTATCAAAAAAAAAAAGATTTATTTGAGATTTAGATTTTTTGGATCTTTTTCTTTTTTTGATAAAAATATTTGAGGTTTTAAGTTGAGTTAGTTAATGTACGTACGAGTTAGAGGAAATGAAACACGCAACATGTACACGGAATGATAATGGAATTGCAATAACTAAACGCGATTTCTTGGAAGCTTACATGTTTGTGTAGTGATTAATTAGGCTTTGATGTGTCCCTCTCTCCCTCTTGTGTGTTGTTAACAAGTTGCAGACTTGGTCGAGACCTAAACAAGTCAATGAAAATTACACATATTGGGTCAACTAAATCCTTATATTATACATGGATCTAAGACAACGGATATGTCAAAAATTAATTAAAATTGTAATAATTGAGTCGTTAAATCCTATCACAACATTGTTTTATTACTGCTTCTAACCGCAATGGATTGTCTTTTACTTACTCAAAAATTCTTTAGTCACACACTTAAAATTTTTGAACCAGTAAAATTTATTTGTTTTCATATAAAAATATAATAATTCTATATGGATTTAACTTTTATACGATGATATGTAGTTTTAAATGGAAACTTTGTCGTAAAGGATATATATCAAATTGGGACAGACATAATTTAATTGACTGAACAATAAATTTTCAAAATGTCAACAATGATATTAATGGTTTACAGCAATGTGTGAGGAAATTTTAGTTGGAAAAAGAGAGTTTAATTTATGGGATACGATACGTAGGTGCGTGCGTGTGGGCTTCTTCGTGCATGGGGAGTGATAGGTTGAAACCGCAATTTAACATAATATAAATTATTTTTAAAATCTAAATGAGAATTAAATGTATATATAATATGATAGTATACTAAAGTCAACTTAGTTTTTTTCCCCGAAAAGGGGACTAAAATGATTGTAGAAATATAATGGAAACTCTAACCTATTTCTTAATTTATGTAATGTCAAAACGGCATTTGTTGGTAAATTGTATAGTGTCAAATCGTTTCTTCTTCGGATTCGATTTTCATTTGGAAAAAATATTGTTTTGGACAATAAAATATTAGTATAATTTTTAGATAAATATATATAGTAACTCAATTTATAAACATTGAGCCAAACTTAAAAGAAAGCAATATAACTCGGCCCCTAAGCGGAAGGCTGCATTATGATATGATGGTAATAAAGAGACTCAACATCACAATGAATGTTAACAGGTTTAAATTTAGATGTGGCATTTAGATTTGGGCTAATATAGGGCTCCACTCCTTAATGTATATAACTCCAATCCATTTTGACCCCTTTCAATTTCTATTCATATCATACATTTATCGCCCATTCCCTCTTGTTTCTAAATTGAAGGTGATTGACAATCTCTATTTAATCATTTAGCTCAGCAGTTTATATATATATATATATATAAACAGTTCTTCACAAGTTCATTTTGATAAAAATCGCACTAAAAACAAACTGAATTTTACGGTGAAATACTAAAGACGACTATGCCAAACCAAACCCATCTGAATCATATGCACAAGCGAATGGCCCATAATACTGCATACATCTATAGCCCATCAATGTTAACTTTCAGTCTATAGGCCCAACAAACAAAGATTCGTGTTTAAGAAAAAGAAAAAAAGGAATTAGATAATAGTTTTCTTTTGTACTTACTGGATGATGAAAATTTTGGATGATTTATTGGAATTATTTCGAACGATCTTATACATTCTTATTTATTTTTGTTTTTATCAGAGAAATATCATTATTCATAAAAGTTAACTGCGATACTCAACGAAATACAACATTTATAGCTAAAATTGTTTGTGTTACAAAAGAAAATAAATTTTAACTTTTGAAGAATTTCTAAGTCGAACTTATGCAAAACACATATTTCTACTAACAAAGATACATTTTCACTTATCTGTTATTTTTAGGTACAGATTTCAAACCAAAGTTGATAAAACCCAAATCAAACGACTATTCTTACACTTGAGAAATCTTGAGAGCAATGTTTATGATTCGTCATGATTGAGGAGAAGAAGAAAGAGTAGGAGGAGCTCTGTAAATGGCAGGAATAGTTCTTGGGAAGAACATTTGCCTCACACCTTCTGCTTTTATTATTGGAAATATTATCCCTGAAGCACTCTGTTTTTCAAACACAAAAGATTCAAGATTTTAACAAAAATCAAAAACTAGTATTTCAAGACTTGTATTGAGAACGAAGACATACCGAGATTAGTCTAGCACCAAGCCATAACCGTTTAACGGAAGGGAGAGGTACGAGCAAACGACCAACCCCGAAAATCGCAACTGCGAAGAAATGAAGAACAAGACTCATAGGTCGTGGGTTCAATCCCGAGAGCAAAGCCACTGGTCCAGATGAGCAAACACCTCCGAGGCTAAGATAATCGAAACAAGCTCGACGCATTTCGCTTCTTGCATCGTCTGGGGATGCCAAAAAGACTTTATAAAGAGCGCCAGCGAGTGTATTGATAGTTGAAGCAACTGGTTTACGCAATGTGTAGAATGATTCGATGTATTTGGATAAGGACTCTTTGTTGGTTAAGTCAACGAGCGGGTTTAAAAGATCGCGGAGGATAACTATATCAGATAACGCAACTGTCATACCACCTCCTGTTAGAGGATGACGCATATTAAACGCATCACCTAAAAGTAGAGCTCCAGGTGTAGGAATTGGATCAGCAGGCATGCTTCGGTTCGGCATTGTTCTTATGTTGCCTTTCTCGACCGCGGATATGAACGCATCGCGGATTTGAGGCGGTACCTGTGGTGCAACTGTTGTTTTGAGATGATTAGCCATTTCACCACTTGCAACTGAAGGAAGTTTTGAACCTGGTATGTCAACCAAGCAACGGACTTCAGAGCTGCTGATTGGATAGAATAAAATGGGTGATGGATCGCCAAGAACAACGTGCCCGTGATTCGGAAACGGGAGTTGGCAATTCTCCAATACAAGACCCACAAAATTTGATGGCACCTCCACCTGATTAGAGAATGTTATGATTGAATTAAGTACCACCAAACATATGCAAGAAGCTTATCAAAAACAAGTCAAATCGAATTCTAACAACAATGCCACACACCTTAGGTTTGCAGAGAGAGCGACGCAAGTTGGAGAAACAACCATCACATACAATGGTGAGAGGAGCAAAAGATTTAAGTTCTTGGCCTTCTTTTGTTTTGTATTGAACACCTTTGATTACTCCGTTTTCTTCTACCAAAGATGTCACTGTTCCTTGTTCTATTCTCACACTGAAACCAAGTATCCAAAAAACTCAAATCAGATTCTACAGAAACAAGAACAAAACAACTAAAAGATGTGTGCTTTCCAAATTCATAATTACTTAGGAAGTGAAGAAGCTTTTTCTCGCATTCTCTGCACAAATCTCCCATTGTGAAAGCTACGACCCGCAACATCAGAATCAAACTGTTCCAATGGGTAAGAGAGTTTAGTGTGTTTCCCATCTTTAAAGAGAGCATAACCAAGAACTCTCTGTGCATCTATATCCTTCACACAATCTACAAACAAGCAGTAACCAAATCAGTAACACCCAAGTCAGATATGATTTTGATTGGTTGATTTGTTGGTATTTTACCTTCAAGGCCGAGTTCGATTAACTTCAAGTAACCACCAGGTTGAAGCAATTCACCAACGATTCGATCAGGTTCTGTTAAATCTCTTTCTATAACGTGAACTCTTCTTCCTTCCTACAAACATACACGCAAAAGCTAAAGACTTTAACTTTGATTCCGTGACGACAATAACAATACAAAAAATCTGCAACTAGCAAAAGTCATGTATCCGGAAATTAAGAATCACGAAAAATTTTAAGATGTTTAATTTCCAAAAAATTAAAACCAAAGTGATCAACTTTATCCTAAAATCACATCTTTGAGATGATTGTGCATAGAGAAACCTAATAGCTTGTGTTGCAAGAATTTGATGAAGCAATTCGACAAAATTCAAACCCCAAAAAAAGATAAATAATTTATGAAATTAATGAATTAAAAGGCATATTCCAGAAGATTCCTAGAAATTGAATAACGACGAAAGCAACATCCAAAATTGGGTAAAAATAAAATTCGATTTAAAGATGAAAAACAAAAAAAAAGAGACATTACTTTGCCGAGGGTATGAGCAAGTGCGGCACCGGCGACACCAGCACCGACGATGATGATATCAACGCCATTTCCAGATTTCACCGTTGGGGTTTGGTTGATTTTGCTCCGATTCAAATTCTCGTTGCTCCGACGTCGCAAGAGGCAAAGAAGAAGAAACGCGAATAGAGAGGCTACGAATGTTGTCAGAATTAAGTGATCGACGACAATAGACGGCGCCGCCATTAATCTCCGGCACTCTCAAGCTGCCTATGTCGGTGAGTTTTACGAAACGACGCGTGGATTTGGTTGTGTAATGAGAAGAAGAAGAAAATAAAAGATTTGTGAGGATTATTTCAAGGAAGAGATTGTGGTTGTGAAGCGAAGTCGTGGCTTGTTTTGTGTGATATGTCAAATTTCATAATGTTCAGGGACGAAAAATAAAATAAAATATGGTTATGCAGCTACATTAAATACCTGGAAATAGCTAAATTACAACTCATAAATAATTTATTGTGACTTGTTTATTGGTGTAACTTAGTAACAGAAATATTTTTAAATAATTTATTGTGACTTGTTTATCTCATGTTTTTTTGAAGCACAAATGTCATAACTGATTATTGTAAGACAAAGACAAGTCAGGTAAACTCAAATTCAACTTAATAAAAAATTGAAATAAAAGATTATTCGTCTAGTTGTTGTTTAGTTAAACTCATAGCTTAAGGCTACCAATCATATAAATACTCTAAAAAAATTAAATTGGAAAATCATTTTTGTGAGTCTTCTATAAGTTCATTATTGCTATTTCACAAAGGAAGACAAATATATAAGAATTATTAAAGCTTTATAAAAACTATACATTGGCTGGGAGCAATAAAATGAAAGAGTTGAAAAAAATAATAAAATTTTTTTGAGTTGAATATCATTCAACTCTTTCAACTCGAAAATAGTAGATGAATGAGTTGAACACTTTTCTTTTGTAATTTGTGCATTTATTCAATTTTATTAGTTGAACGGGTTGAACCATTTTTCAACTTATTTATTTCAAATGATAAAATATTATATGAATGTGTTCAACTTGTTAATCTAATCCAACCATTTGCAACCATTCACTAACAAAAATTATTCATTGACAAACATGTTTTTTTATATATATTTGGTCTGTCTTAACTATGTTAGATAATATATTGAATTGTTATAATAAAAGGTATCCTTATCATATAGAAGTTTTGGATTATTATCTCTTAAAAAATTTCTCAGTTCTAACATCGTTAGTTGTTAGTTGCAAGTTGTAGGCTTGTAGTCTTGTAGTACTAACATTATCATTGACAATAATGGGTTGGTTTTTGACGATCATGGGAATCATGCAACTTTCTAATTTTTTGGATGATGTCACTTTAATGAAGGAAAAAAAACTAATTACCATTTTACTAATGGGATGAGTTCAATTTGGTGTTTATATATAAATGTACAACCAACATCTATAGATGACCCATGTGACAAAAATATTTAGTCAGAAGAGATGTGGAATAATATTTGCCTTCATATTTCGTATGTAACAAACAAAAGTCACATTTCTACGCAATTAATGTGATTGAGAAAAATATCAAAGCCTAAAAGTACGACTCCATGTGAACTAAAATGTTTCTTACCCTACAACTTATTTCTGCCAATGAAACACCACAACTTAACCTAAATTATATTTTACGAAAAAAAAAAAACAAATAGAGAATTCGGATGAAGTCCTAAATTCGAACGTCAGCTGCGAAAAATAAACTATTCAACCCATTTTCATCTATGGAATGTGGTCCGAAGAAATGTGAACTTTCGATCATCAAAAATACAAAATCTTACTAAATTATTCAGTGAGAAATCATAATTGGGCCGAGGCCCAAATCTTTCACACGCCTGGAAGATCAGAATAAACTCAACATCCTTCACACGCGTTTTCGAATAAGATAAAGTGGGCCATTTTTGTATATATACACGTACATAGCCCAATGGAGAACTTTTGCGTCTTATTTGGGCCAAGTAATCCACACGTGTGGAGGACATGATTCAAAAATTAAAGGTTTCACTTTCAATATTGAACCAGTACTCAGTAACTCACTCACTTCATTTACCCCACGTATGGGCTACAGTAAATTTGCTTCCGGCATAATTATTTCGTAGTAAGTGGCTCTTTAAAGTTTCCAAGCAATAAATTTCTCAAATTTTTAAATATTAAATAACTAAAAATCAGCGATTATATTTCCTTTTTGTTTTTCTTTAATTCCATAAATATCATGGAGTAGAGAATATTTTAAAATTTTGGTGAAACTTTAGGGAAAAGCTGATACGGTGGGGTGTGAAAAAGAGACAAAAGGAGGGAATTTAGAAATGAGGTGGTGAAGGTATGTTGGATTGTTGTGTGACGAAGATATGGTCAATAAAGCAAATCGCATTATTGGAGAGACATTACATATTTTACATTCATCTTCTTCTTTTTTCTGTACTTCAAAGAACTATGAATCAAAAAAAAAAAAAGTGACAAGAAACCTAATTATTAGATATGGGTCATTTCAGCTCCATGCACATTCTCTTTTAACATATTTTCTTACCATATCCTTATAAGAAATTAGCATTCTAATCAATTGCCAAAACCATCAATGCCATCATATCAATTGCTAAATGTTCATGTTTCTTAATATTCCATATAAGTTTTTGTACAGTCTCTAAATATTCATACTCTTAGTTTCATTGATAAGTTATAATCATTTCGTCGTGTTGTTTCAACACATTTTTCATAGGTTTTTAAAATATTTTTTAGTCATCAAAATTCCATATTAAAATTAACTATCGGAATATGTATGTAACTAACAGCGAAGAAGCAAAAGAGATTCATTGAAATTCATATGTTATAGAGAGATTCATTCTGTTTCACATGAATACTACTCAAAAGAAACATATACCGCTCCTACGAAATACTATTTATACCGACGAAACTAAACCGAATTTTAATTCAAACCGGATAAAACCGGAGATAAACCGAAACACTTGGCAACTAAACCAAGAAAACCAGAGAGTTAGTCAAAAGATTCAATCAAGAATCAGCCCAAGCAGCAAAAACCGGCATCTGAGGCAAAGTAAGAGAAACGGTCTTAAGCTCAGCATTAGGGTTTGAAGTCCAAGAACTCATATTTCCAACCACATTTGCTCCGAACATCTTCGGCCCAACCTGAGGCAACGCGAATATCGCAGGGAAACTCAAAACTCTCTCGGGACTACTCACTTCTTTGTTGGAACCACCGTCCACAGCAACGTTCAAAGCAGCTTGGTCGTCATTGTTGTTGACGACGATGCTCTTGTTGTTCCTTCGAGCTAACTCTCCAGACAAGAGTGTGTTACTAGACATGATCCGGTCAACGTCATACCTAGTTATGTCAAAGTTAGTAACAGCGTTTGTCCCGCGGAACTTGATTGCTGCTACATCGTAAGCTTCAGCAGCTTCTTCTTGAGTTCCTAAGAGGGTTTAAAAAAGATTCCGTGAGATACAAGTAAATATAACAACGTTGTATAACAATCAAAATTATAGGAAAATATTACCAAAAGTTCCAAGGTAGAGATCTTTGTTTCCGGCTACTCTACCAATCCGAGCTTGCCACCTTCCATGCTGGTGATGTCTAATAGATGCACAAAGTCAATATTCACGTTTTTGTTTTCTTTGATATAAAATAAACTACATATTATAAAGTTAAAATACTAATGTTAATTTAAAAGTACCTTGTGACTCCTCTATAGATGGAAGCACCCCTAGAGAAACCACTACTTTTCCTTCTCAAATGAGCAACATATTCTTGTCTAGACATGTTCTTCATGTCTTCAATCTCTTTCTGATAATTCTCCACCTTTAAAAATTCCATTAACGTAATATATTAAACAACAATGTCAAAGACATAATATAAAGTTGTAAAATAAATAAATTAACAGGTATAGAAAAAATGATTTACAGAGAAATTGGTGTGAGTAGAGGGACCCCAGTACTTGAGTGCAGCAAGATCATATGCTCGAGCAGCTTTCTCCTCCATATCATAACCTCCTAAAAAAGATTTAAATCAAAACAAAACAAAACAAAAAGCAGTCAAAATCCATCATTATTTTCCCGAGAAATTTGAGGGGGAAATCATGAATCCATGAAGATTGAAGTGCGTACTTACCCAGATAAACTGAGAAGAAGATCATCAAATCATAATCACACACAGAGAACAAAAAACAAAATGTCAATAATATGTTTAATAAGAAATTATATCAAAAAGTTTCCATCTTTAGCTTAAAGATAATTATATTATAATAAGAACTAGACCTTGTCTTCCTTTTCTGCTGTGACCTTCCTTCTTGAAACTATTGTCCCATAGATGAGCTTCATATCTACCAGTCCATCTATGTCTGTTTTTTTTCAAATGATTAAAAAACATTACAATAAGTACAATAAACATATTTACTAATTAACCAAAGTCAAATAAAACTAATATTAAAAAGAATAAAAAACCTTGTAACGCCTCGGTATTGAGAAGTTCGTTGTCCAAAGGTATCAATAGATTTCCTATGAACAATCTGTTTCTGCCCGACAACCACAACTTCCTCTTGTCCTCTCTTCTTCTTCGCAGCCGCCATTGTCGTTGTTTCATATCCAACGTTTGTCTCCACCAAAGCTTCAGAGATCTGGTGGTGGTTTGGGTTTTGGTGGTTTTGGTTTTGGTTATGGTTCTGGTGGTGGTGTGTGCCAGTGATGCAGCTAGATTGTGACCCAGGGCTCATGGATAAGCTCAGTGACTGTTGAAATTCCCCATATGCCCCTACATTAAAAGACCCTCCTTGTGTTAAACCAGGGTCATTCTCGTAATTTCTTGTTTCTTCCTCATTGTGGGTTCTGGTTTGAGGGAAGCTGAAGAACTCTTGAAAGTTTGTGGTTGTGTTGGGCTGATGAGTTGTGTTGTAGAATAAACTATCTAAGCTAAGATCCATGGCTTCTTTGTGACTTGTGTTGTTGTGATGGGTCCCAAAGAAATCCTCCATCTTTGGAGATGAATCTAAAACAACCCAAAAAAAACCAGAATATATAAAAAAAAATAAGAGATAAATCCTTAAAACCAAACATGTTCCCATCAAACAAGACAAAACCAAGAAATACAATAAACTTAAAGATTGTAAACTCATTGTTATATATATCTACATTACTACTACTACTAACCTTGATGATGATTCGAGTGAGAAGATCTGTTGAGAGCTTCCATTAAGCAAAGAGAACCGTCAGATCTGAGTGGCATCACAGACATGTGAGAATAGATTTCTCCAGCTGAGTTAGATCCATAGCAGACAGTACCATAGTTGTTACTGTTATCACCAACTACAAGTTGTGGTGGAACAGAAGAAGAAGAAGTTGCAGCTGAAGATGTTGAAGATGAGTAAACAGCTTCTCCCATTTTCATCATATTTGAGGATAATGAAAAACCTAACAAATTAGTCGTATTGCTATGATTATTATCATCATTATCACAAAAGGACTTCATATTTTTTTTATAGATGCTTCTCTTCTTTCTATAATGTATCTTCACTCTCTCTTTTACAAAAAATCTCTCGAAGTAGTAAGCTTAAAACCCAATCATTGGACACACAACGAACACACCATTTTTTGTTTTTTCTTAAGCTTATCTCAAAATCAAAGTTTTGTTTTTTCTTTGTTACAAAAGAGAATAAGGAGAAAGAAAGCGCTTTAGAATATAGATAGAGAGGGTTTTTGAGAGGATATTATAATAAGAGAGAAGAGAAGAGCAAAGCACAAATTTGCTGTTTGAATCCGTTGGGATCTGTATTCTTATTGAGAAAGACGTTTCTTTACTTTTATTTTTGGCTTTTTATTTTTTATTTTTTCGCTTTTAGCCCTACAAATTCCCCATCTTCCACCTTATTATTTATTTTTTATTCTTGTAAAGTCGTTGGGAACATTTCAAACTTAATACTCTATTGCTATGAGATGAGTTATACAAAAATAAAAATATCGGTAGAATTAATTTTGTAAAATTAAATAAATTACATTTTTAATGTATTTGTCTATATGATATGTGTTTTATACGTCGACCATTGTATTGCAATCATTCATAACTTTTTGAAGCTATCATTAAACTTGTAAAACTCATAAATTCAAGATTCTTTACGAATTGAAGATCTTATAGGTGTCGAACAATAACCACAGATTCATAACTTAAGTTTATAAAATAATGTAGAGTGGTTAAATTATAAAGACACTGAAAAAAATCTACTAGATAAACCCATACTAGTTTGGTACGATGGTGGTAGGACACTCGAACGCACTCTCGAAACATTTTATAAATTGGATACCGTAAACGTTGTGCCTTGTGTATGACTCATTTTAAAACAAAAAAGTTTTAAATTAAAAGTAAACGTATTTCTTATCGTGAACAACATATGAGGTTTGAAAAGAAAAAAATATACGAATACAAATCTATAATCCGACAAAACTATTCAGAAGTTTATAAAAGAGGTGAAGACAAGTCCAAAATTTCTCATGACCGACCGTAGAAATTACGACGAAACTTTTGGTCACGGCTCTAAATGACCCGACATATATAGCTCTGTATCCTTTGAATTCATCTTTTTATTTCATTATCTTCCAAAATCTCAAACCAAGTGGGTCGCTACTCGTATTTATATTTGATTTGCAATACATTTAACATTATATGTATATGATGCTGTCTCTATATATGTGACATGTTTGTACCTTGAGCAACAAATTATAATTACTAAGGAGATTTTTGGAATTTTATAAAGGACTAGATCCCAATGCTCGAACTCGAAATTTTTGGTTTAACATAAAACTACAACAGCAAAAAAATCAATTTTGTTGTACACTATATATAGATTAATTTAGATATTTGAGAAAAAAGTAATCTATACGTAACGTAATCTATTGGTATACGTATATGTTATACGAATCAGATTTTTTTGGTACAGTGAGAAGTAACTAGATATGTTAAAGGTTTACGTACGGTAAAGCTCAAATATACGTAGGCCCTATGATGTCTGCCACACAACCAGCTGTAACGTAGGATAAGACATCCCTACGGCGCCGTTTTGCTGAAGAATCACCCATCCTTCTTTAATCACTTTGACTTAAGTATTATGTCTCCTCTTACAATTTTTTTTTTTAAATGGAAGTCGTTTAATTAGAAAACTGATCATTTTCAAGACAGTAATTGTTGTCCAGAGTAGTTTCGATTTTTCGTTAATATTTATGATTTTTTTTATAATTTAACAATAATCGTTTTATCTGGTTCAGATTTAGTCTTAAGAATTTTTTGTAAAAAATATATTAATAACGAAGTTCAGTTATTGAAATAATTTTGTTCTCGGTTTATATGGATTCGATATCTGTTAAAGCTTATGATTTTTATACTTTTACTTAATATTACTAACCTCTCAAAAGAGTTGTTTTCTCTGCAATCTTTTATCGATAGAATCTAAGAATCTAAGACAAGAAAAAGTAACTAGTTCTGTTATCATACCACTAGAACTAAAAACGTTTTCTTTCAATGTATAGTCGCTGGTCAAACACCTGCAGCATGCAACAGAGGGAATTTAAACAAGAATCAAGTTTGGGAAAAAAGAAGAAGAAGCAAGAATCAAGAAAAAAACAAACTATATATAAATTATTTCTCGACTTGCAGCATTCTTAATCGACGAGGAAGAAATGTGTAATTGTTTTTTTGTTCACTAAGACAAATTATTAGGGGAACCCAGGACCGATCGAATTTTGCGTTGAAACATGTAGTTACTGAACCCCGAGATATAATATTTATTTTAAATTGCTCAAATTTTGGTAAAACCTAAAAAGGGATATTTGGATAAAGAATTTTGATCAAAGTTAATATTCTCCTAATGATGAATTAAGCGCTGGTAACCATTAAAAGCAAAAACTTTTTTTTAATGATTAAAGCATTAACATTAAATTTCCTTTAAATAAGCATATTAGGCTTGATTTTTCACACGAAGTATATCATAACCTTCGACTAGAGGCAATGCCAACTCTATTAGTGTACTTTTAGGCTGTTCTGAATTATTATAGTTTAATCAAACACAACAACACACAATTATTAAATTAGCACAAAACGAAGAGTGGAATTTTAAAACTTCGTGACAGAATTCCCAAGCACGTACAAATTTTAGATTGAAAATAACAGTTTTGGTTCCACCAAATTCAAATGTGAATACGAAATCATTATATCCAGATATCAATTATTGATAAAGATTGGATGCGTAATTCCAAATATGTATAACTAAGTAATCGATCAGAAACAGCAATAATTTGACACAAACAAAATTACCAAGATCAATTATTTTTGCATGAAAGTGATCACGAGACAGATTTTCTCATGTGAATGATTTTGTTGGAATGAAAAAAAAATAGTAGTGGGAGCAGTTGTTTTGGAGGGAAATCATATGCTCGAAGAGGTCCCTCTTTCGTTCCTTTGATTTTGGTGATGATTAACAATTCCACCAAACATATATACCTTTTTTAATAATCCAGTATTAGTTTTACTTTACTTATGTCTTTTCGACAATAGTTTTCATGGTTTCTTTTTTTGAATAGTATTAGAGCCAATGGTAAGAATCTCTAAGAGTTTATTAAACAAAAAAATATAATTATTTTAATAGAATTTAGTGATATAATTAAATTTTAATTTAAAAAAAAAATAGAACTAATATTAAACAAAAAATATAAATTCTTAAACAAAAATTTTAAAAACTCTTCTCTCTTTCTTTCACATACTTTTTATTTTTTTATTAATAAAAATCTTAAAAATTCCTGCTCTTAGTTTTCTTGTTTAACCTTTGAAAACGATTAGTCAAACGACGAAATAAACTAAAAAAGTCAATAACCGCCATAATCGCGACAAGAGAACGCAAACGTGAAACGCCAGATAATATCTCTCATCATTCAATTTCTTCTCTATTCACAAGCGCAGCAGCTGTAGATCTTTAGGATAGAGACGACTCTTTGGCTTCATTCGTACTATGCAATTACCTTTTTACCCCTGCAAGGTACATGTCTATGCTCTAAATTGTTTTTTTTTTTTTTTGTGGTGAATTCTTTGTTCTAAAACTTTCTAATTTAAAATTTCAAATAGGATACTTGTACGCATTAATCTTATGAAGATTTTAGAAGCAATATTGTAACATAATTTATATTCCCGAATTATCTCATAGTTGCATTATGTCACTTTTATATAAACATACCATAATTTTGTTCCCGAAGCATATCGACCTCTTGTTCAAGAAGGACTACAAGTACACGAGCCTACTCCCGAACGGTTAACAAACTCAACAATTCAGTTTTCGAAAAACGTGATCGTTAAAAGTTTAATATTTTAGAATCACATCATGTGGTTAAAGCTAAGCAAAACAAATCCACGGATCTATCTCATTCTGGTCCACTTTTTTATAGTACGGATATGAATAAACTAGTTTTATGTAGTATCTATAATCAAGTGCAACATGTAGAACTATCCATAAAAGCAGAAACATTTGGTTGGTAATGTCAGCGTATATATATAAATGCAAATTCATTAATATGAATAATTCCAATTTCAAAATATATCATATCTCACATGTGAGTAATTTATCGAACTTAACACATACACACACGTACAAAAAAACGTTTTTTTGTTCTCACTTAAAGATCAAATTTTTAGGTTTTAGGAATTAGGACCACTATTATTACATAATTACCCGAACGAGACAGGAACGCAGGAGATTTTGCATGTATGGTGAAAGAGAAAGGAGAAACACAATAATAGACAAATCATTAAAATCACGATAAAATAACTTAAATAAAAAAAATAAACATAAATGTGTGTGAGAGACAGAGAGAGAGAAAGATATTAACGTTGACGTTTGATGACAGGGGCAGATTGGGAATTTAATAAGGTATTGAGAATCCAACACGAAATCTAAAATTAGATTTTGCATGCAGAGAAAAATTCAACTGCCAAATACACAGAGAAGATTAGAGAGTGAAGACAGCGACTACTTAACAGAGCATGTCTTCTACTTTATTTTATTTTTTTCTTTTTGTTTGTTTTTATTGCGATTCGCATGCTTGAGAAGAATTAAAGAAAAATAAATAGCCCATTGGGCCTTTTCTTTAATACATGTATTTAATAAAAAAAATTTTATCATAAAACGTTACTACTCCATTGATTTTCATCAGATGTTCCCGAAAGGACTGATACTATTGATTTAAGTCTCTTTATCTTTCTGTTTTTGTTTTATATCAGGTCTAATCTGTAGGGATTGTTATTAAATTATAAAGACACTTTTTTACTTAATTCAACTAAATTTAATTTATAGTTTTTTCGTACAAACACTAATCTCAAAACCTGTAAGCTTTATAGACTTTTAAGTGCTACTACTGCTGAACTGCTGCAACCACTGGAAGAATTATACAAATTTAACTATTATGACTGTAACAACAAAACATAATTCCATAAAATAATCGGAAAAGACGGAACATTATTTTTTTTTTTTGAAAGAGTCTATGAATTTCAACTAATTGTTTATAGTTTTTGAATTACCTAAAATAAAATATTATGATATAACTGAATGTATTATTAGATAGGGATCTTACTTATTATTGTTTGAAAATTTAGGGAATAAAAATTGTAAAAAAAATGGTAGGTCTGAAATGTCATAGTCCAAGTAATCGAGGCTAATACGTCACGTCACATCTGAATCCTTATGTCATTCTCTCTTTATTCTGCAAATCCATTAACCATGGATTGTAGCTGTTGTCATTCGGTTTAATCGGATTAATTAGCTCAGTTTATTCGGTATTCGGTTTATTCCGAATTTGAGATTTATTCTGATTTAAACAAAAAAATAATTTGGATTATTCGGTTCGGATGTCAGTTTATTCGGTTTGATTACATGATTTAAAATAAATTCTGAATCAAACCAAATTTGTTTTCTTCGATTAATTCGGTTCAATAGTCGGTTTTAATCAGTTCGTTTCTACGTATTAAATTTAATTTTTATAAATAAATTCTAAACCATTTAACAAAATTAGAAATTACAAGTCCAATAAACAATTTACAAAAAAATACAAGTCCATTTAAGTCTAAACACATAAAAACTAGGGTTTTCATGTGTAACTAAGACAGAGACGGAGACGATGGATGACGGACAGCAACGTTGATGGCGGACTCTCGATCCCACCTTCCGACTAGATTTATTATCCGATAGCTCCAATCTAAATTAACTACAAAGCATAATACATTAATAAATCGCATATGATTTGATAATATAGGTTAATCTAAAATTATCTCTTTGATTTCTGATGAAATTTGGCCAGATCTGAGACTTACCAAAAAATATAGTCGATAGGTTGGAGATGAGAACGCCGAAAAACGAATCTAGTGAATCGACCCAAAAAGAAGCAACGTCATGACGAAGGAGAAGCAAAGAGAAGAATGCAGAAGAAGAGAAGAACAAAGAAGAATGAAAAAGAAAAGAAGAGAGAGTTTAGAAAGTAGAAAAGGAAAAACCGAAAATAGATGAAATGAGTTGAGAAAACTAGAGTCTTTTGTTTTTATATGATGCTCTCTTAACCGATCGGTTTCCGATTACCGAACCGAACCAATCCAAAAACTGATTCTAGAATTAGTTCAATCTGTTCGGTTTAGGCATTGATTTTGGTCGGTATCCAAACCTGATTACTTCGATTCGGTCCGACCCAAACCGAAGACCCGTAAGCCCAGGGCTAATGGATTGGATCCATCCTTTGGCGTCATCTCTACTGGTGTACAAAATTTTTATCCTATTAGTTATTAGATTCATTCACATTAACTATTAATAAATGTATTTTTAAAAACTCAAGTATTTCTCTATAAGGCCACCTACGTATACTATACATGCAAAAAGGTCATAGCTATAACACCCCGTTGAAAACAAACTCTTTTTTTTCTTTTCTTTTTTTGTCTTCGTTGAAAAGAAACTCTGTAATAAGAGAGATTCTTGTTTTCTTAAAACAATTTTATTAGTTAGATATTCTTTCGCAAAAATTGACAAAAAGGCACTGAGGGTATTGTAAAGCTAACGAACTCGCTCTCCTTTGTCTAAAGGGGTAACCAAATTTTATTATTTTTAAATCCAAGTAATGGGAAATACCATACATTGAAGCAATCTATATGATCTTCAATCATATATAAAATTACAAGAATTTATTTTTGTAGATCCAAGAATTAAAGAATTTACTATTGACTTTTTTAATAACCCATAAGTTTTAGGTATTATATCCTTATATGTTCCCTACATACTAGTTTTTTTGATGAAATCGGGTTTACAATTGTTTACATTAGTAATAAATCTATCTTCAACCACTAATTCATAGACTTCAATCTACTTATCTATTAACGGTTAGAAAACTAATGTCGGATAATCGATTTTTATAACTTTATAACCAATAAGTTTCGGCCCTTTAGTTCATCATAATTTTCCAAATGTAGCACCTAAAACTCGAATTCAAATCTGAGAGCACTGTAACAATACCCTCTTCTAATCGGTAGAACCAACCTCAGTATGATAGTCGCAACAAAAAAAATTTTACTTTTTATTTTTCTGATTCTCTCCCAACTAATAGAGTCAAACACAAGTCAATAATAGTATTTAATCAACACATAAAGTCACTAGTCTTAAAAATGAAGATTAATTAAACAGTATGAATTGGTTTATGTTATAGAGTCATCAAATTTGGATATTTTCGAGATGGTTAGAATCTAACTACAACATTCAAGAACAAGTTTTGATTATCACAAATTTGGACTTCCGTATGTTTATAGTGTTCATATAGCTCCTGATATTCTGAATATAATGACAAAATGTATCATGAAGAAAATTCATATAGTGGAGAAAACTCCAAAAATCCTAATAAATTAGGAAGGTGCCTCTTTTACTGATACATGCCTCTCATAACTCCTGCAAGATCCCCTTTGAATTGTCCTCAAAGCTTTAGTTTTCTTATTTTTTCTTTACACTGTTTATTGGCTTTGGCTTTTCATGAAAAAAGCAATAAGAATGAGACCAAGGAGAGGGCTTTGTGTCTGATTTTACCCTTTATGTTTATTTAATTATAACAAAACAAAATAAAAATAGCCAATAGTTTGAATAGGAATGTGCTGAATATGACAGCCATCCATTTTATTTTATTTTCATTCTGCGTTATTAATATTTTTACAATTTTAAATTTATGGTGGACAGGTTGGATCATTTGTTAAAATCTATCCACAAACAGACCTGGTCTTCA
>CM051387.1:19013530-19038530 GCA_028015245.1 Cardamine occulta | reverse complement strand
AATTCTGCATTCGTATTTATGGTTCATATATATAGAAAGTTTTTTTGCGTGTGGGGTTAAATAAATTAATTACGAAGATGAATTTCCTTGAGAATTGTAAATTTTCGAAAAATGAAATTATAGCACTACTTGGAGAAAAATAGTATTCATATCCATATTTTGCTGGTGGCATTATTTACTTCACGGTATTTAACGATCGTTTGTGATTTATTTGAGAAATGAGAAATGTCAAAAAAATAATATTTTAAAGAAAAATTCAAAAAGTAAATCGCTGACGGTCGAGAGATATAAAAGCTGTTATACGATTACTAAGCCCACTGTGGATTTGGGTTTAGAAACTTTTGTACCCATTTATTTATTGGGCCTTGATTTAATTTAAAGGTCGCCTTTAGTGGATCTCGTTTTTTCACGAGCTGATGCTTTTCTTTCCTCGAATTGTTCTAGTTTTTCATTAACCTTCATTCTGATTTTTTTTTTCACGGTTACTTTAAGCAATTTTTCTGTCAATCAGAATATATTACATATGAAAGTTTGTTTTGTTATACAAAACAAAACACATGATCTCTCTGGCACTTGAAAATATGATGTCACTATAAATAATTATTTTTTAATAATTATCACTAAAAATCTTTCCTAATATTTACGTGTATTTTTATCTTTTGTCGTGGATAAGGATACTTGTCGAGTATGTGCATGAACAAATCTATCGCCACGAGTATAGAAAAAAATAATAATAAGAGAAAAACAATGAGAAAGAGAGCAATGTACGTTGAATGTAATCTAGACACAAGGGATGAAATTGAAATGGAGACCCATATGAATACTAATTATTTGGTATTATTAACAATAAAGGGAATGAGAATATGAAAAATATAATGGAATGGAGCCCATACTTTGATGTTTTATTGGTGTCCCATGTCTCCCTACGTCTATTCTCTACGAACGTTCCATTTTGATGTAAAGGTTGTGTTTATTTTGGTCTCTCTTTATCAGCATTTGCTTTTTTTATTTTCGTATAATACTCGTTTTGAAGATATGATTTGGTCCCATGCATGTTTATGCGACTATGCTTCCTATCAACAAACACAAACCGAATTGATTCACCTTTACCACACAGATAATTACAGTTTCCACGATTATCTCGATTCTATAGTTTCATTTTTTCATGTATTAATTACAAACCTAATTGCAGGTTCAAGATCATTTTCATGTGGAAAATATATTTAATTTGATCAAGAAATTTAAAATAGTAAATATCGGTTTAACTAGTGGATACGTATAGTATTTATAAGATTTTGAGAGGTTAAATCAGAACAAACTAAACTACCAAAAACAAACAAACTAATATAGAATCAAGTGATTGGTGACTGAAAAAAAGTGAATTAATTAATTAAGTTTGTTAAAGTATGAGCAGTTTTTCCCACTAAAGAAAAATACAATTAAAATGGGATTTACTAGAAACCAAAGTACTAAACATATGACTCTTAAAATATTCATAACGAAGAATATTCATAACTACACAAGTACTAAACATAACGACAAATCTGTATTGTAGCTCGGTTTCAGTTTGGTAGATAAAATACCAATCATATAAAATTGATGGAATAATGTTTTGTGTTGCCCAAATAACATATCTATAATTGACTAATGCCGTCTAATTTGTGTGTTATTTGTGCTAGTTGGTCAACAAACGAATACTAATTGTAACGGGATAAAAGAATGTTATTTGCATAGTCTAAACCTGCATGTTTAAATATGTGTTATTCTTTTAGTAATTGTGAGTTAGCTAGTTCGATGTTATCTTTTTGACACGCGTAACGGTGATAAATTCAAAATATAAAGTATAAAAACATTTACTTGAAAATATGTGCAAACTCGTAAAATGTGAGAGGCTTGAATTCTTAAAAATATCCTGAAAATTTGACGACTTATCTAATACTCCACTTTGATTCTAGTTAAAAAATGAGACAATTAGCTAAAAAAAAAGTTCGACATCGTTTTGACCATTTATATGTGGGTGGTTTTCGTATCAAATAGCGTAGCCACACTGCTTAATATTAAAAATCCAAATAATTTTTTTAATGAGACTTTTATCCATTAAAAATGGGTTAAAAATCAAAACTTAAACTATAGACGTTAAAGGTAAACCGAACAGACTAAACTATTAGTGTTATTACAACATTAATCTCACTAACCCAAAGACATAACCAAACAAAACCGTCGGTGGTTTGCATATGATATGATATGAGTAATTTTCTCTATCTTATCTATCTTCTCTATTTACCTTTTCTAGGCGTAAATGCAAACCTAATTGAAAAGACACGAAATTAACTCGTCCACATGTATAGTTTAGTAGAGTAGCGCTTGAGCTCTATAGGCTTTGACTAAAACTAAAACCAAAAACCAAAGTCCCAAAAACGGATTTGACGACAAAACAACTTAGGTGTCTACAAATCTAACAAAAGTCTAACCCATAAGACTAAAGAGCCTATCATATCTCTCACCTATCATGTCGACGACACTCTTCCTCGGTCCCACTTTCACCCACACGCCACCCCATGTTCCTACTTCATTGATTTACCACATCTTACCCAAATTTACCTTTTTACCCACTATTTTTTCCTTGTTCCCAATGTTTTGTTTCTTTTTTCGCTAATTATTATTTCTCTCATTGCTTTTTGTGGAAATCAAATAGTCTATACTTTCAATCTGTATCCAGTAATTGAGATGTCAATACCGAATTCAGTTTTGGCAATGCCAAAATTAAAATCATACGTACTAGTTTGATTTGTGGGTTTTTCGCTGGTGTTTTGTGGACATTTTTAAGATTAAAATTCATAATATTTTGCTTGCATTTATAATTGTTATTATATACAGTTACACTTTTTTTTTTGTTTTGCTAAGGGATTTTATCCCACAAATTTCTTAATAGTTCTGACAACACCACGCTCCTCCAGCTTATTATTATTTCCGATATTAGTTGATTAGTTATTAATTGTATATAATACTATTATTTTGTCACTGAAAACGAAACGCTTTCCATATTGAAAAAGATAAGAAATAATTGTGGGGATAGAGTATAAATAATGGAGTATTATTCATATATGCAATTTATTTTTTGCTTTTGGAATGGTACACGAGTCAAAAAACAAAAAATGCGAGGCATTTTAGAATGGTACAGTAGTTTTGGATTGCTGTTTATCACAAAAATCATATCCATAACCATAAGTACATGCTTGAACAATCTAAAATTCGTACGGTACAAATATATATTCTAATAAGTATCTATTTGGCCCATGAAACATACTGTAATTTGAAAGATCTGTTTTTTTTTTGTAGACTATGAAGAAGTATAAAATATTCAAATATTTTATGATATATGTATCCATTTCCCCAAAATACCTTGGTTGCATAAATAATTGGGTCTATCATCTTTAGTTTAGTTTATTATCTTTGGTTTTGTAAGCTGGGGGATATAGGTCGAAACCTAAGCGAAAGAGGAGACTAAGAAATGTACAAAAGGTAGCCCACAAAATTTAATATAAAACAATGTAGGAGTATTAGCTAACTTCTTTAGTTGCACAAAAAAAAAAAAAAAAAAAAAAGCTAACTTAAGAACTGGAGCTGTAAACTCTTTATGAAGTTGCTGTAATTTAGAATCTCGTAGATAGTACGACCGAATCGTAAAATTGTGAAAAAAATAAATAAATTAGGATTGGCAAAATTATTTATCTGAAAAATCTAACGTAATAATGAAATTTGCAAAATAAAAATGAATTTTATGCTTGGCATTTCTTTTTGCAAATACAAAACGTCTGAACAAAATAGCATAATCATGTTAATCCGTCAATCTAATACATTATCAGTTGTAGATATAAATTAAAATTTTGTAACTATAAAATGAATTTGCAAATTTTCATCAATAAAGCTGCAAAGTATGTAAATAGTCTAGCACAAATATTTATTTCATAGAATTAGATGGTTAGTGAAAACCCGATAAATCGTTGCTTTGCCATTGCATGTGTTGGTATAAATGTTGTATTTTAGCCAATTCATTTTAGTTGGAGTGATAATTTATTTATTCATCGATGCATGCACACCACTTGTTACTTTTTGTGAGTTAGTTTCTCTTTAGAACATTTACGCAAAGCTTTAACTAACATATACGTTTTCTTAACGGATGGTATTGGTAGTAACACTATCTCTTTCCATTGTTATTAAACTCACTTTTCTCCATATATAAGTTACGTCAATATTCTAAGAACTGTTCAGTTTTTTTGTCTGTTTCAAAATTATAAAATCTAAATAAACTGTGATATCGATTGCAAACTTTGGATGTCAATGACAATGAATGGTTTTCAAGTTAAAAAAACATGAATATGCAGTGCGTATATATCATTCTCATTATCAACTAAATTATGATATAAACGGTTTCACATAATTAAAATCGATCTCAAAAACGCTTACTAAACCATTAACCAAAACAATCACCACCAAACTCTTTTTTGTTGCTTCCTGCGTCCGAACATGAAGTAATCAGTAACCATTGATGTTATATCACTCAAGATATTGGATCGAAGAATAAAATGGCCCATTCCATATTAACCAAAATCCTCGGGGAGAAGACCAAGATGGTCCAAAAATATCATTGGAACCACGTGAATCTTGATAAATATTTGGTACTCCACTCAATACTACTATTTATTATTTGAATAGGACAATTATGTTATTTGTTTTCCTAGATTAAAAAAATCTCACTTATAGTGTATACATATATATTCACATAATATATAGTATTGCAAATCTCACGTAAAGTACACTTTGTTTCCTTCTGCAAATTCTGGTAAAAAGGCGTTACAAATTATAATACGATTTAAATATATCAATATTGTATATGCACCCCCTCGACAAATTAAGTGTATTAATCACACACAAGTAAATGTGATGCTTTATTTTATATCCTTCTCACGAATATTTCCAAAATTATCTAATAACTCCACAGGCCACAGCTACTTTCCCCCTTTTTTAGCAACGTTACAGCTATTTTTCCCTATACGCAAAAATGTTACAAGAAAAGCAAAATTAGTATAAACTAAAATAAAATCCTGATAAAGAAATCACATACAGATTGGGAAAAAATGTCCCAATACTTCAAATAGTAAACAAATAGCCTACATTTAAACATCTTGTGTTATACTCTGACCTTACTGAAATGATTTGGGACCATATTCTACAAAACTTAAACACCAAGTCGAATATTTAAGTCATCGAATATTAGTATTCAACATCGATACATAAAATCACTTATACTTGTTGCACCAAAATAAAAATAAAATTTCACTTATACCAAAAAGAAAAAACGAGGAAAAATATTGTAAGCTAATAGCATCTCCAATGATGCTCTATTTTTAGAGCAAAATCTTCTCTAATGATATTATATATCTTCTTTAAAAATAAAAAAATACTTTTTTATTTACAATATGATCTTTTAATTTTATATATGTATTTATTTATGTGTAAACAAAATTATATGTTTATTTGTATACTTAAATACAAATATATTTATATTTTAGTTATCTCATTATTATAACATGCAACAAAAATTTATATTACATTAGAAATACAAATTACATTGATAAACTAAAAAAAACGTGAATGTGTCAAATTTTATGGAATTACATGAGAAATGATAAATCCAATGAAGTTGTTTTAAAAAAGTAATAGTTATCTTTTTAATTTTATGTGGTATATTAAATGGTTTTTTATATAATACAATATTTAATTTTAATAAAATTAGATTTTTATTGAACTATTGTTATAAACCAAAATGAATTGGTTAAATTTCAAAAATTGAAAAGTAAAGAATTTTGGTATAAATTAATTAATAGAATAAAAATATTATATATTATAAATACTATTTAAAAAATAAAAATAGGGATAACCATTGGCGCAAATTCTTTCTCTAATAGAGTCAAACTATTAGAGATGGTTTAAAGTTGTAATTTTAAACAATAGAGTAAAGAGTGTAGTAAACAAAGAAGAAGAATTAAAAAGCAAAATTAAGAATAAAAAGCATGGATAAATATGTTCTAACATGTCCGAGATCCGGAATGTGTTTTTTAGGTACCATTCTTGTCTCCTCCCAAAGCTTCATCATCTCTCTATATTCCAATTATTATTATATACATTTTTATCGTTTTATTTAAAAACTGAATATCTCTATCGAGAGAAAAAAAAAAGAGATAATCAAAAATAAAACTTCATGCCTCGTTCCTCCCTCTGTCTCTCTCTCTCTTCTGAGCTTTGCTCAAGCTTTCTTCCTCCCATGGAAACTATCTCTCAAGTCATTATCTAACTTTCTCTTCTTTTTTTTATTCCCTTTTTTAAAATATTACTTGTAATGGATTTTGGTGTTCATATTCTTGGGTCTGTTCCTAGTAATGAAAATGGGTCACTGGGTCAAAAAGAACTGAGAGGATCTAAACAAGACAGATCCGGATTCGACGGTGAGGATTACTTGCAACGAAGCTCAAAGCTAACAAGAACAACAGAAGAAGAAAACTTCTTTACTTCTTCATCTTTGACAACTCCTTACTCCAAAACGATGTCGTTTCACCAAGGCATTCCTCTTATGAGATCTGCATCTCCTCTTTCTTCTGACTCTCGCCGGCAAGAACAAATGCTTAGCTTCTCAGATAAACCAGAAGCTCTTGAGTTCCATAACAAGACCTCTCTCTCCCCATTTCTTCATCAGATTCCGCCTTCTTACTTTAGAAGCTCAGGTTTGAAAATGTTTTTTTCTATTTTCTTAAAATAAATCAAGAACTTAGGTTTCTTAAAAATCACATTTTAAATTTGTTGGAATATAGGAGGATATGGTTCTGGTGGAATGATGATGAATATGAGCAGGCAAGGGAACTTCACAGGTGTTAAAGGACCTTTTACATTGACTCAATGGGCTGAGCTAGAGCAACAGGCGTTGATTTATAAGTATATCACAGCCAATGTCCCTGTTCCTTCTAGTCTTCTCATTTCTATCAAAAAATCTTTTTATCCTTACGGATCTTTGCCTCCTAGTTCTTGTAAGTTCCTTTTCTTTTACACCATTTCTATTTACACATAAGTTGAAACCATTGATAATCATGTGCTTGTAAAAAGCTTTAGTCTATAGATGATCATGTGTATGTAAAATCTCAGCTCTGTCTTTGATGTCATTTTGGTGCTAACTCCTTCATTACATTGCTCTAAGGGTTTTCAAGATTTCTGCTTTTAGTGATTTGTTGCCATTCTGGTTTTGTGCAGTTGGATGGGGAACATTTCATCTTGGTTTCGCAGGAGGTAACATGGATCCTGAGCCAGGGAGATGCCGTAGAACAGATGGTAAGAAATGGCGGTGCTCAAGAGACGCTGTTCCTGATCAGAAGTACTGTGAAAGACACATCAACAGAGGCCGTCATCGTTCAAGAAAGCCTGTGGAATCCCAATCTGGCCAAACCGCTGCGTCTAAAGCGGTTACAACTGTGCAACAACAGCCTGTGGTTGCTACTAACAAAAGCAATACTCGAACATCAAGCAACCGTAGCCTTGCCATTGGAGGAGGTCAATACATCAATCCTTCTACAGAGTCTCTTCCTAACAAAAGGTAAAAAAAAAACATATTTTTTGATAGCTATATTCGTCGGCTCATGTTCATATCTCACTCACTTAACTAATTCTTGTAAAAACAGAGTTCAAAATACGCAAGGAGTTTCGATATATCCTTCCACATTCAAGGAATCTCATCTGAAACACAAAACCAACAACAATCCTTTTGAGTTTGGACACATCTCCTCTGATTCATTACTCAACCCGAATTGCGACAAGACTTATGGATCATCGTACCTGGATTTTAGCAGCAATCAAGACAAGCATTCAGGGAATCAAAACCACACTCCTTGGCCAGAAGAGCTGAAACCAGATTGGACACAGCTTTCAATGTCAATTCCAATAGCATCATCATCATCATCTCCTTCCACCACAACACATAACAACAACAACAATGCTCAAGACAAAATCACACTCTCGCCTTTAAGGCTATCACGTGAGTATGACCTTTCTTCAATCCAAAAAGAGGAAACAACAACACTTGAGCCTGTCAAAAAGGTGAATAGTTGGATACCAATCTCATGGGGAAACTCATTAGGAGGTCCTTTAGGTGAAGTACTAAACAGCACGACGAATAGTCCAACTTTGGGATCTTCTCCTACTGGGGTTTTGCAAAAGTCTACATTTTGTTCACTCTCTAACAACAGCTCCGTGAGTAGCCCTATCGCTGAGAACAACAGAAACAATGGTGACTACTTTCATTACACAACCTGAAACTAGTACTGAAGCGTTAAGCCAAAAAAAAAGCTCTGTTTTTTTTTCTCTTTTTTTTTTTATATGTTCTATTGTTCTGTTGTGTTTTGTAAGCTTAAAAAAAAGGGAAATTAGAAAATCGGTGTTCTCCCAAAAAAAAACTCGATTCTTTCTTCGTTTCCAATTTCTGAATCTGGATTTATTTGATAATTACTTAATGTTAACATAATCTTGATCTTCATTTTGAACCCAAAGAAAAAAACTAATCTTGATTACATCTAGTAGAAGAGAACCTTTGATTCGGGTCTGATCCAAATTAGGGTTATCCGGTGAAAGAGGAATACAAGGATTTTAGAATCTAGGGTTAAAAAACTGAAATGGCCTTCAATGACCTAAGTTATTATTGGGCTTTATGATTCAAAAATTAATTTGGGCCGAGATGGGTAATGAACAAATCATGGGTCGCAACTTCGCATATAACATTTTAACTAGCAAGATTAAGAATGTATTTGGATATTGTTAACCGGTTTATTTATTAGGCTTGGTTTAGTACTTGAATTTAATAAATGAATATCTAAATATCATGGGCTTTTCATGGCATGATGTCCATGCGCATAAAGCCTTTCCACTAAGTAAATAATATAATCATCATTGTTTTAATTTAATAACACGACAGAGAGAAAATAATTCATAATAAAAATCTCTTTTTTTTTTCGCCCTTTTTATCATGGAGTCACAAATAGAAAGCGAAAGGTGGAAAAATTAGAAAACTATCATTTTCTCTCCCTAACCTTTCATTTCATTTACATAGTGAGATTGAGAGACATAGAAAGAGATTTTGCTTCCATCTATTATTTTTTTAGGTATTGTTTTAAAATTTTCGATATTTTTTTTGTTTCTTATAAAAATGGGTTTTGTTCAGTCATGATCATTCTCCGGTTATATAGTTCCCATTGTCGCTCTTGTTGAAGTTGTCGAAGAATCAGAATCCGCCGCATCTCCGACAACCGAAGCCGGAGAATCTCTTGTTCCGTCACTAGCCGGTTATTGTCCGTGTTCACTCGTTGAAGCTGGTGTAATACTAACCGGAGCCGGTTTCCGAGCTCGCGGTTTTCTACATCGAACCGGTTTACTTGGTTTTGTAAGTTATCAATGTGACTCTGTTTACCCATTCTCGACCGTCTTGCTGATTCCCGGTTCGATTCCATCCTCTTCCTCTTTCGCTAGTCGGTCATCTCCGGTTGGCTTAATTTATTCCGGTCATGGTTCTGCTCTCCCAAACCGAAATTCGCGATGGCTTTCCATTGTTTTTGGTCGTCCGAGTCCGGTTCGTCTGCCTGAGAACACAGTAAAACGTCTGATATTCGGCGTTCTTAAAACCGGGTTTAGTTTTGACGAAACCGGCACAAGATTTGTCAGAACCGGTTTTCATTTCATGAGAACCAGAATTAATTCTGACGGAACTAGTGTCGGATTCACCATAACAAGGGCTTGGGACAGCCGGTTCAATGATGGAGAATAGATCAGAGCAGTCCCATTCCCAAGGAGTGAACCCGGTTTGAAAACCAGGGAATTGATTAACCAAACCCGGTTCGGAGAAGGAAAAGGCCGGCACAGTGGACAACATAATAATTGCTTTTTTTTCTAATAGAGAGATGAGAGAAATTAGAAGGGGAAAAGGGAAGAATTGCATTGTTGGAGCTTGATATCTATGGACAAACCAAGAGGGGTAATTTGGTCATATTTGTAAATTTGTATGTGGTCAACATAGAGTACTTGTAAATTGTAATAATATAGACAGCCACCATAGAGTAATTTTGGTTATTTGTTCACTGTTTAATGATCTTTTAAAAAGAAAAGGAAAATCTATCTTTAATTTTCTCTTAATTTCTTTTTACACGGGATGGAGACACACTTGAGGGGGACTAGAATCATCATTTCAATCGGAAAAAAAAGATAGAGATGGGAGTAAATTAATTAAACCAAAAAGAAATAAAGAATCTAAGCAACACACTTTCCAATTAACTGAACCCAACTGGTGTTTTGCATGAGAGATAAGACCAATGCTTTTTCGTAAAGAAGCCCTATAAGTTAACCTACGACCAAAAAGTATATATACTTGCTTGCTACACGGAAACATTGGCGATGAATTAGGACTAGCTCGATTCGAATTATATGGCAAATTTGAATATTTTTATATCACTTAATTCAATAGAGATATGTATATTGAAAATAGAGAAATTTGAAAATCCATAATTTATTTTTAAATTTTAAATCAAAATAAATTATTTATGTATTTTGTTTTTCAACTTTAACCTAAAATTAGTTATTTAGGATTAAAAAAAAATATTGAGCAATGGCCACATGCGTTTCATATAGAATAAAGCAGAGAGGACAAAGACGTATAGTTGTATACTTATATATATACACACGTAGCTCTATAAATAGCCAGACTCATGTTTAGGTTTCGGTCCGTCTCATGTGAAATCAAACTTTAATGTCCAGAAAAAAGCTTCACATATTTAGCTTTTTCAATAATCCCAACTTCATTTTATCATAATTAAATCAATATTCCATTACATAGATATGCGATTACGTGAAGCTACGCATCTTAAGTCATATTTAGCATGTTTTAAATATAAATTAATTTGAAATTAAGTGGTCTTCGTCTAGTGGTTTTTATTTAAACATGAATGTCTTGTTGGTATAGATCAGGGATCGATTCCATTCAAACGTAAAAATATTAATTGTTTTCATTTGGTCAGAGGTTTTCACATGACTTTTCCATGAAAGTCTGGAGAAATTATGGATCTAAGATCATCTCCAAAGGGAGATTCTTAACATGGAGTTCTTACACTATTACAACATTAAAAATATTAAAAATTTAATTGGGGTTCTTAACTATTCATTGATGAGGTTACTAAATCTCTTATTTAAGAACCTCATCTACAAGGTTCTTACACTATTCAACATCATTTATTAATTAATTATTTTTTTTTTTTAAGAAACCTATGTTAAGAGTCTCTCTTTGGAAATGGTCTAAGGTCCTTACTCTTAATTAACAAAAAAAAAAGAAACGGAACAAAAAAAAAAAATTAATTTGCAGGTGAACTAAAGTGTTCAAGTGGAGGGACCTACTAGTACTGTTGCTAACCACTGAAAAGATCGTATCGCAGACCGGTCGATACATTTAGCAAATATTTTTATATTTTTATACAAACAAAATTCTGTTCTAATATATTCTTTTCTAATTGGTTTGTTAACTAATTTTTATTCATCATTTACGATTTAATGAAAGTTAATAGATGAAACAAAACAAAATCTTCTACAGTTCGATAACTTTGCCATATTAACATTTTCATTTAATTTGATGTTATGAGTTTATCGAGTTTTTTTAGTTAACTCGATTTTAAAACCTGATCTAGTTATTTACCTAAAGTGGAATTACAAAGTTCTTTCTTTCTATTTAAAAGTTGTTCTCCTCAAAATTGATCAAAGGCTACGGAATACAACATACATATCATGGGAAATGAAAAAGTTTATAAGACGGAAAGCATACTTCTAAATTAATGGCACAACTTTAGCTTGAAGCTTAACACGTAAACATACTCAGATTATAATATTTATCTTACGCGGAGACTTTAAAACTCTTTTAATTTTAGGTTTGCCCAACATAATTAAGTAGGTTAGAAGTTATAACTTAGAAGTAGAATGCTCTTCGTTTCCATGAACTCCCTACATTTCAAGTATATTTGATGGCATTTGTAATACCATAAGTTGCAATTATTATAATAAGATTTTTTCTCTCAGATTAGTCAAATAATTAGTAGTAACTTTCTTTTTTTTGGTCAAACATAATTTGGAGTAACTTTTAATTGAAAAACATGACATAAAACAATGTCGAGTAATCATGTATGATTTTTTTTTTAAGGCAAGAAAAGAGATGCTAATTTGCAACCAAAAGATCTTCCTTTAAAAGACTAAAATTATTTTCTGAAAATATTTAGTGATATAATCATATAATTTGCTAACAATTAAAAAACGTGTACATTCATTGTAACAATTAATACGTCCACAATTCATGAAAATGAGCAAAACAATAATTGGAAAATAATAAATCAATAATTTTACTAAATATTTATTATAAGATTTGTTTTTTGTAATTTTTATTTCTAATATTATTTTTGTCTATAACTCACATACATATTCTTATATATTTCAATATAGACCATGATCACAGTAGTCAGTAGCGGCATTAATTAATACATATAATTAAACCACTAACCAAAATCCTTAAGCAACTATAGATATTACAGTAATACGTCTTTTACATATTTCATATTTGTAAACATACATAGAATCTTTATATACTTTTTCTTGGATGTAAATCAAATAATGTCCATGCGTATCATTTAGAAGACAGTATTCTTACCCTCGTGGCAATCAACGAACTTCCCTTTGCTTGAAGAAACACATATCAGTTATGCTGCGTATATAATATAGATCTTGTACAATTGATAATTCATATATACAATTGAGTACTTAATTACGGGAAATCTAACAACTTTTGATTTTTCCAACTATATTCGTAAATTTAACTATATCATTCTGAAAAATAAAAGAAGTTAATTATCAGACTTATGTTAAATTTTTAAATACTTTTTTCGTTTAGTACTTATTTTAAAAGATTATATACTCAATTGCAAACTTTTTGTTCGGTGTGCAAACGTTTTTCTCATAATAAGCTCTGTATATCATGATATGATACCAGAAAACAAAAACTTTGTTTTGTCAAATAAGATATGCAAACCGACGGGTAGGGTTTAGGTCATAGTAAATAAAGAAGTTTCAATCTTTAATTAAAGTCGAGGGGAAAAACTTTAATAAAAGGTTCGGGACAAATCCTATATCTTTCATATAACTTTTATATTAATCAGAATTTAAATTACGCATGTAAAGTCATATTCACAACTAAAAATAGGCCATATATAAAAAAAGAATAGCCCATATAACGACAAATTTTGTAAATTGGTAAAAACCTAAAATGTGTCGCTAAATCATACTTGGCAATGGATGTTTATAACATGCAATGCTCTTCCCCTTTAATTATCTTTAACAACATGTTGAAAATGAGTCGCAAATATGTATACTGACTGATAGAAAAATAAAGTTTACCATTGATCTGAACTTTCAGGTTGATCATATTTTAGCTAGGTCGTCGACTCTTCAATTCAAAAATCTAACGATATCTTTCCCAAACTAATGATGAATTAGGGGTTTAATTATGTTTTAGTGCCTTCTATCGTTCGCCTTAACACTAATTTGTGTGTGTGTTGTAGTGTATGCTAGTATATAGATGAGTAAATGGATGTAAAGTCATGTTATCAACCCACTAATTATGGCTTTTCCGATATCTCTTTTTGGGATCTATGTGTTTGTAGTGGAGGGTTCGTTGAGCTTTTATGGGGTGGCGTCATTTGGTACGTCATTAGGGCTCCCCTAATAACAAGTGTATCGTATATGTACTTGCATTATGTATATGGTCAAATGTTAATTTATGATATCGCTAAGTGACGTAAGGGTAGCTTTTAGTTAACGGTTTCGAGAAAATTTGATTTCAACTTTAAGAGTCGACGACCGGTTTATGCTATAGTGATATATATATATATATATATATGAACATTATGTAGTGGTGGGAATGTAAATATTGTGACAATATCATAAGTCATAGCTATTATATTGGAAATCTTCTTGAAATCTAACGAAAAATTGATTCATCTACATTTAAAAAAAAGAAAAGAAAAACTCTATCGAGTTTTTATCTGAATATAGGTTTAAGCGTTTTTTTTAATCAAATCAACGGTTGGCTGAATTGCATTGGGCCTATATTTTGGTATATTTGGCCCAAAATAAAAGCAACGGTTGACTTTATCTGGCATGACACGTTCAACGTTTTTGGCGTACAAGCGCGCAATGCCAAATATTATTATTTTATTTTATTTTCATGGTATTGGTTTTGGTCGTCCAATTACACTCTACTCTACTTATTTTGCCAGTATAGTGGCAAAATATTCATGCGTCACTCTATCAATCTCGTATAAATACTAGTACAATTCTACATGTTTAAAATCATAAAGTTACTTAAGAATAAAATTTAAATTTATTGCCGGAAAAAGGGTTAAATAAATGAGAAATACATACACAGCTGAAATTTTCTAAGTCTGATGGTTCATCTTTTGAAATGTATTGTCATAACCTAAGTTTAATCAAATCCTATTCGCTGTACAATCTTAAAAACTAGACAAAAGTTGATAAACACGTACACATTCCTTTTTTTTCTTTGAAAACGGTGTGAAAAGAGATATGTATATATATATGTTCTATGTACTATTTAAAAAAAATAGATAAGAACATTGGCAAAAGAAAAGATAAGAACACTCTAATTTTTTGTCTTAAAATAAGAACTAGATTAAGAAAAGAGCTGACCAAGATAGACTATATATACAGATGGTTTGGTCATTGACTCATTGGTGAAAATATCCAAAATTAACAATAAATTGATTTAAAAAAAAAAAAAAAAAATTTAAATGGGAAACTTCTCTACTTTGCTCACGATAGCTCTCCTCCTTTGCGTCGCCACGCTAACGTGTACCGCCCGCCCCGAGCCGGCCTACTTCGCCTCCTTCACAACCTCTCCGGCCGACACACTTAATCTGGTTAGTCATATATACCGTAAACATCCGTTTTTGTAGATTGATACATAATTTTAAATGTCTTCGTTTGTAATTTATATTTAACTATGTTTCAGGAAATGATAGAATCAAAATTACACGACGTAGCGGGAGAGAGCTGCGAAAAAGAAGTCGAAGAAGATTGCTTGATGAGAAGAACATTGACCACTCATCTTGATTATATCTATACACAGAAGAATAATAACCATTAGCTATAGGTTAATTATTCCAGTTGATGTGAATTTCAAATTATTCACACATGTTATACATGTGTATATATATAGAATCATTAATTTATTCAATTTATTCTTTTAATGGAAATGTCAAATTATTCCCATTGTATATAGAATCATTAATTGATTCAAGTATGTTTTATTTTCACATAAAGTATCAAATTATTCCCAAATATAAATGGTGGACTTGTAGTAAATGAAAATAAAATTGGTAGAATCAATCAAGAATGGAATAAGTGAGAAAACACTTGAATTATTCGTGAAAAATCTAGTCTCAATCAAATGAAAATATAACATGATTGTTGATTTACATCTTTATGTTTATTACAAAGCAAAAAAAAATACAATAATGTCAAACATTAAAATCAAAGGAAGCATTTCGTAAGAGTAAACAAAATGTTATGTCCATATTAATATATAAAAATGCTACCACTTAGAAAGATTTGCAGGATTTGGAAGTGAGAAATCTCCCCATGATGACGATGGATCAAACGCAAATGATGAAGAGCTCTGCTTTGCAGCATCATCAAAAATCTTGAGCGGTTTTAGCTACAGCCTCGTGGTCAGGTGCACCGGTTAGCCTCTGAACCAACTCTTTGAAATTTACTGGTTCGACTTGGTAGACATGGGGATGCATTGGCTTCAAAGGAGATGATGATGGTATTGAAGGCCTCTTAAATGGCTTTGAAGGTTGCTTTTGGGTCGAATGGAGCGAAGTTAGGTAATTTTTCGTTTCTCTTGTCGTGATTTCTTGAGAGCTAAGGTAACTACGAGACAGAAATGGCTGTGATGTTGCTTCCATTGAGCCTTGAGATATATTAACTTAATTAAGAACAAATTTTGGATGTGAAGTTTAAGTGTTGTGATATATATTGATGGTATATAGATACATATATATATATGTTTATATAATGTGCAATTGTGCATAATTTTCAACGCGGGTCAGGCCTTTGGTTTTTGACTCTTACTAACTTTTGAGAACGGAAGGCCGTCCACGTGAGATTTTGTTCTCTGTAATGATGAGAATACTTTATCATTAGTATTACTTTTCAATAGCCTTCGGATTTGAATCAGAATTGGAATCATTGATCTACTATTTAATTTAGTTTTCAATGAAAACCAACCTATTATTTGATTTCTAGAAGTACTATTGGTCAAAAAAGAAAAAATAACGAAGGGGCAAACATGTGTAACCCATTAAAGAAAATGGTAACTTATTCGGCGAATTTGTAGACCACAGCCATAAACCCTCACAATAAAACTGAAGGATGGGCTCAAATATATTGAGGCCCATCTATCTATCTATTATTAGCTGAAAACACGCACGATTATATCTAGATGGGCCTCAAAAATAATCAGTTGATTACGATTACCATGTTTATTTTCCTCTCACTGATTGCAATTATTTCCCTCAATTTTGTATTTCATTAGTTTATCAAAAACGTGAGTCATATTCCAATTAATTTCATGGGATAATAATGTTCACATCTCCTAGTTTTCAAGTTTTGAAGTCAACTGTTGACTTTATATTTGTTTAGGATATGATATAAATATATAATATAAATATATAATATAAATATAAAATCGGTCTAATAATTCAGGGGTAACGATTAAATATACAATCTCTGTTTAGTATGGATTCCATCAAACTCTCGTGTAATATAAATTTAATCAACAAAAAACTGTCCTTATTGAATAATATGATTCTATCTCCGCACGCAAATGCCATATTTAACTTCTTCTTTTTTTCTCCGGTAAATTATATATACTTTAAATTCAATATCTTTTTCCCGTTTATTATATAGTTAAAATGTGTATATGCATACATATATATACATATATAAAATATAAATATGTATGTATAAATCATCGCAAAACCTTGTTAAATGTTCAGCCTCTTAGTTTCTCTTCTCACTTTGTGATACAGAGAATATGAGCAAGAAAAAAGAGACGAAGCTAAGCAAGTACATGAAGGTTCCCATAAACATGATGGTCAAAGCTAGAGACTTGTACATACGAAGCATGAATCAATTGTCTTGCCATGACCTTACCGGCACCGGCATGGCTTTTGGGATACCGACGGTCTGCCACATAAGCGCTCTCCCTCGAAGTTTCAGCGCAAGCCACTCACAATATTACGTGCGAGCCGAAGAGGATCGTGTGGCTGAGCTTGTAAGAGCTGCATCAGCTAGAAATATGATTCTTGATGCCGGGCGTGGACCATCGAAATTGCGGGAGGCTAAGAGTGAGAGGAGTTATGGTGGTCATCGTGGGTTTGAGAGAATTGATGAGACAAGTCCTTTGATTAGTTTTGGGAGTAATCACAAGATTCTTCAAAGGAGTAAGAGTTACGGTATTGTCAAATATACTTAATTACTTATTCTCTCCAATAATATTTTGGTTTGATTCTTATGTAATTAAGAATCAACCAAATGTGAAATACTTGTCATGCATGGGTGTTTTAATTTAGTTGTTGTTTGGCCAAAAAAAGAATATTAGTTGTTAATGTTTATTGTTATAAAACTGAAAAAGAAAATGTTAATGTGATATTGTTTGTTATAATCCAAGATTCAGCGTTGTTTTCATAAAATGAATTAGTTACCTCATATGTGTAATCATTAGTTAGCATTATATTATATACACGTAAATATAATAATATGTATACATGATTGTGATATTATAACCAATACCAAGATAATGTACATCAACAAACCCAATAATTATGAATGACCGTCGATGTGATGGTTTCATAATCGTCGATGTAACCCCGAAAATGAGATATCATTTAGTTGTTTGAACGTCTCTATATTGTAACATAAATTCAAACCTGATCAACACTTTATATTAAGGAATCACAATAATACTTTTTGATAATTTGTAAATTTTCACCTTTTACATATTTTCAACCAAAATCGAGTCGTTGGTTGTGTCATGCATTCAGAATTGGACAAAAATCTACAACCAAATATCTTTTAGTTTTATTTTCGTATTTCACGCACATCACAAAGTGAATGACATTCGTTTTTCCTCTCCCTTTGCGTATACTTAATTTATCATATAATTTCCCATAATCAAAGAGTTATTTATATATCGAAATACTTATTTAGAGTCGAACCAAATGAGAAAGAAAAATCACCATGGGTCATCAGGATCATCGAACGGCACAGGTTGAAGAGGAGAAGTCTTGCTAAAATCTGAGTGCACGTGTCCGTACACGCGCATCACCTGATTATCAGCGAAATTAAGGGCTCTGATCATCTCATTCCAACACGTGTCACCATCATAAATTGGATTATGGTTTCCACTGCACGGTTGACACCCCGTGAAATGTGTGACAAACGCTCGCCGGCGACTTCCTCTCCCGCCAAATTCGCCTTTCAAAAACCTCTCCTCCCGAAACGCACCGTATCGTTCGCTCACTTTCTCAGCGTGACGTCTACGCAACGTGGCGTCCTCTCGTTCCATCTCAAGATACCGTTCCGTCACGTTAGCGAAAAAACCACCAACGACACCAATCCAATACCCTTGGAGATAATACTCTCCTTCCAAGTATGTCTTAGGGTAATACAACTCTTTGTGTTTATACAGCAAATAAATCAGAGCCGATTGATCATCTGGTTCTGTAGACATCTTATCTTTGAATACAGACCGTAGGATCGGACCCCACTTTGCGTAATCTGGGCTCATAGGTCCCATACTCTTCCACGCGTCAAGTAACTCCATTGACCATTGACAATTCCTCATAAGAAGAGAGCCGGAATTTAACGCCGTCCAACTCTGTGTATCGTAAATAATATTCGCCCAACCATGAACCACGAGATTGTGTTGACGGTAACGGTGAAGCGGCGGTTTAAATTCCATGTCCGTGAAAATCGCGTCTGAATCAATCCACCAAATCCACTCCGCCTCTGGGTGAGCAAGCATCGCCGCCTTAAGCACCGGAAGTTTCGCCCAATACGAATTCATCTTCGGATGTAGAAACGAATTGCTGTAGAAAATGTCGTGGCCATGGATTCGGCAGTAATCGACTTTGTTTTTAAAGCATCGGAGCAATAAATGGTCTCCGATTGGGTTTTTACACGGAGCCGATTGCGAACCGGTTACCACCAAGATCCGGTTTTCAGAACCGGGTTTGAATGTCGGGTGAAATTCAAGCCATTGCTTCCGTTTCTCGTCCCATCCTGTAATTAAGTTCTCGATAGAGTAGCTTAGATCCGGGTCGTCGTAAAAACCGGAATCGGGCGGGTCAAATTGCATGTCTAAACCGGAGCATTTAATTGTTTCGTTGTCGCGTAGTAAACCGGTATTGATGATATTGAAGGAAGGTGAAAAAATTGAGAAGTAAGACCAGACGAGAGTATGAGACAAGAAAGCTCCGGCGAAGAAGATAACACCGTTTGATATACAGACGGAGGCTCTGGTCTTCATGCCGCTGGGTTTTCCCATAGAATGATGACTGAAAAAAATGCCAAAACCTCAAACAATTTAGAGATGAAAAGATGAGAAGTTTCAGTGCAACTCTGAAGACAGTTGGGGGTGATGAAGTAAAGAAATTACATTTTCCGATTTAGGGTTTATTGACTTTAAATATGAAGTGATTCAGCCAATTAAATGTATGGTACGAAAAGGGGATTAAGACACTTTAACACACAAATGGAAAAAGTTTAATTTTGTATCTGTTCTCTCCTGATGTAAATGTGATATGGCTAACGATACATATATAGACAGTGATAGACTTTTAAAAGTGTTGTTACATGAATGGACAGGATTAGATCATTATTTTAAAAAGAATAAATCAAGATATATCAAAGAAGAAAAAAAAAATAGATTCTGGAAAATTTTAGCCTATTAAATTCTGTTTCTCTCATAATTATGACATTAGATCCTTTTCCAGTATGTGATTTCATATATATGCCAATTGTATAATAATAGTGAACTATTTATTAATTATAATTTTATTTTCATACAATATAATTGTTTGATCATTTACACTAATAAAAAAATTATCTATATTAAACATAAATTGTTCCTAAATGTTTGCTACATATTTAGTGTTATTTATTTTTAGTGACAGATTAATGTCCCTGAGTAAAATATATTATATAAAAATAATCAAAAACGTTATGTGTTAAATTTATATTAAGTGAAAATATATTAAATTTAAGTCAGTTCTATTGGACAAAAAAAAACAAATAAAGATAAGAATGTCAAGATCGATTCGTTTCTCGGTTTAACACTTCAAATGTTTATATATATATGCAAAAATCAAAAGTTAAAAACGTTTTTATTAGAATATTAATAATTACATGTTAAAATTTACATTGTGAAAACACATTTAACTTAAAACATTTCTAACTAACCCATGTTAAGTTTGGTTTATTTTAACATTTTTAAAATTTAGCACTTCATTTTTATATAAAATATTGTTTATTAGAAAATTAATACAAAATTAAGTATTAAATTTACATTATATGAAAACATATTGAAGTTAAAACACCTCTAACAGACCAAAGAAAATACTAAAGATGGGATGTTAAGTTCGGTTTATTTTCACACTTTTAAAACTTAACACTTGATTTTAATATAAATTTAATTATATAATTAAAAACTTTTACTGAAATGAAAACCGTTTATTTAAAATATTTTTAATAGAAAATAATAATAATAAAATTAAGTGTTCAATTTATATTATATGAAAACACATTGAACTTAAAACATCTAACGGAGCAAAGAAAATACTAAAGACGGGATGTCAAGGTCGATTTATTTTCAAACTTTGTAAATTTAACACTTTATTTTTATATAAAAATAGTTTTATAATTAAAAACTTGTGCTCAAATGAAAACCGTTTATTTAAAATATTTTTAATAGAAAATATTAATAATAAAATTACTTGTTAAATTTACATTATGTGAAAAAACATTGAACTTAAAATACCTCTAACGGACCAAAGAAAATATTAAAGATGGGATGTCAAGTTCGGTTTATTTTCATACTTTTAAAATTTAACACTTCATTTATATATAAAAATACTTTTATAATTAAAAACTTTTACAAAAATCAAAACCGTTTATTGAAAATATTTTTATTAGAAAATAATAATAAAAAATTAAATGTTAAATTTATATTATGTGAAATCACATTGAACTTAAAACACCTCTAAGGGACTAAAGAAAATATTAAGGACGGGGTGCCAAGTTCGGTATTTTTTCACACTTTTAAAATTTAATACTTTATGTATATATAAATAATTTTATAATTAAAAACTTTTACTCAAATCAAAACCGTTTATTTAAAATATTTTAACTAAAATAATAAGAAAATCAAGTGTTAAATTTATATTATGTGAAAATGCATAGAATTTAAAACACCTCTAACGAAGCAAAGAAAATATTAAGGACGGAATGTCAAATTTGATTTATTTTTCCAAATATGATATTTGACATTTAATTCCTTTATATAAAAATATTTTGTATAACTAAACAACGGTTTAAAAAAAATTACTCGTGGAAAACTTGAAAACATAGTTTTAAATCCGAAAACAAAAACACATAATCAATAAATATAATTTAGAGTGAAGCAAATTACCTGAATAAAGAAGAACGTCGAAACGGTCAAAATATGCATAATGCATTCATGTTGAACCTCCTCCAAGTTTAAAACCGACACCGTTACTCTTCTTTGGAAAATATAAACGTCGCCGTGTCAGAAAAATGAAAATCCTTGGTAGGCCATGGGTTCTCCTGGAAGAGAAACTATAAGAAAGTCAGTATCTCATTTAAGCCCATCAGGCCCAATAAGGGATATGACAGACTCATTCTCCTGTGTCCTCCTTCCTCTTCTGTTCTCCTTCGGTTGATCAGAAGAAACCCTAAAGAGATTCACAAATAGAGAAAATTGAGTTACGATCTCTTCAGGTACCTTGTTTTAGGGATTGAATCAGCCAAATTTCCCAATTATATACAATCTCGCGAACACCATCTTCATCTAATCATCATCGATCCCGCAGAAATCGCATTCCTCACATAAGTTTTCACATATCAAAAGTCTCAGCGAAGAAGAGACAGTGGAAAAAGAATTCGTTTCGAGAAGAAGAGAAAGATAGAGAAAGAAGATAGTAAGGAGTAATCTAGATATATAATAAGAACGATGATGAAACAGAGATAATGGATATTAACTCTGAGGTGAAACAGCGATGCAGAATCAGAGGAGAAAACAAAAAGTTTGAAGGAGAATTATGATTTCTCAGGTACGATTAAGTGAGTATTTATAAGGAAAGGTTTGGTTAGATCGTTCAAATAAAAAAAAGGGAAATCACTGAAACAAACTTTTACATACAAAAAAGGAAACCTGGTTTTGTTGAAGTACCAAACGGCATTGTTTTAGACATTAACCGAGTTTATTTTGTTTAGCTTAAACGTCGTCGTTATATTAACAGAGCTAGACGCCGTCGTCTGAATCAATCCACCAAATCCCCTCCGCCTCTGGGTGAGCAAGCATCGCCGCCTTAAGCACCGGAAGTTTCGCCCAATACGAATTCATCTTCGGATGTAGAAACGAATTGCTGTAGAAAATGTCGTGGCCATGGATTCGGCAGTAATCGACTTTGTTTTTAAAGCATCGGAGCAATAAGTGGTCTCCGATTGGGTTTTTACACGGAGCCGATTGCGAACCGGTTACCATTACGATCCGGTTTTCAGAACCGGGTTTGAATGTCGGGTGCAGTTCAAGCCATTGCTTCCGTTTCTCGTCCCATCCTGTAATTGAGTCCTCGATATAATAGCTTAGATCCGGATCGTCGTAAAAACCGGGATCTGGCGGGTCGAATTGCATGTCTAAACCGGAGCATTTAATTGTGTCGTTGTCGCTTAGTAAACCGGTAAGGATGAAATTGAGGGAAGGTGAAAAAAGTGAAAAGTAAGACCAGACGAGAATAAGAGATAAAGAAAGCTCCGGCGAGGAAGATAACACCGTTTGATAAACCGACGGAGGCTCTGGTTTTCATGCCGTCGTGTTTTTCCCATATGATGACTTAAAAAAAAGCCAAAACCTCAAACAATTTAGAGATGAAAAAATGAGAAGTTTCAGTGTAACTCTGAAAACAGTTGGGTGATGAAGTAAGGAAATTACATTTTGCGATTCAAAGGGTATATTTTATTGGCCCTTTTAATATGAAGTGATTCAGTCAACTAAATGTATGGTACGAAAAGGGAATTAAGATAATTTTAACACAAAAATGGAAAACTTTGATTTTTTTTTTGTTTTCTCCTAATGTAAGGTTATGAATGGATAGAACTAGATAATTATTTTCAAAGAATAAATCCAGATATAAAAAGGGAAAAGCAGTAAAATTAGATTCTGAAAATTTTTAGCCTATCAAATTATTTTTCTCATAATTGTTATGACATTATATCCTTTTTATCCTATTTAGTCGAAACGGTCAAAATATGCATAATGCATTCACGTTGAACCTCCTCCAAAGTGTAACACTGTTAAAATCATGAAAACCAAATGACATCGTTTTGGATATTAACAGAGATTATTTTCTCTGGCTTAAACATCGTCGTTAAAATCATGTAATTAACAGACCTATATGTCGTACCAGTAAAACATGAAACGGAAATGATTAACTGTTACATTCAACAACCATATATATATATATATATATATTATTACTACTTCTCTTAATTAGCCGTAAGAAGTTCTCCTCATCATCTTCATGAATTCCTCCAAACTAACTTCTCCATCTTCTGCCCAGGTTAATGTGCAAAACAACATAAATTTTTTGAATAGATTTACTGATATTTAAATGGTCGTGTAAATCACAAGTTTATATGTTTTCACTTACTGTCACGATCTGCTTCTTCGATCATTTCTTCTATATCATTATCTGTGAAATTTTCTCCCAACTCTTTTGCAATCTGTTTTATGTCGTGAGGTGAAATCTTTCCCTAAAGTATTCAAAAAAAATTGTCAAGTCAAACACAAAGAAAATGCTCCAAACAAAAAAAATGTTTAAAAAGTAAGAAAAAGGATAGGTTTGGATTAACATTTTTGTCGTGGTCAATGATCTTAAATGCTTTTGATAATTCATCTACGGAATCTCGTTCTCCGAATTTAGATGTCATCATTTGCACAAATTCATCGAAATCTATGGCTCCGCTATGGTTTTTATCTACTTCTGCCATCAACTCGTTTATTTGCTGCTCCATTATACAATTTACAACAAAAGTATACAAATTAATGAACATAACCAAACTATGAGCATAACATAATGAACATAACCAAACTAGGTATATTACTAGTGTTTCAGCTTGGTTCCAAATTGATCTAAACCATAAAAATGAATTTCAAGTATAACAAACCTCACTATTCATCTCAAATCCGAGAGACCTGTAATCAGATGATAGTCTTATTAGTGCTAACTAACTAGAATATGAAGGAAATAGAATTTTGTCACTGGCCTTACCTCATAGCAACGTTGAGCTCGGTAGCATCGATGCTACCTATGAAATGATGGATTGAATTATGTGATTAATAATGATTTAGAAAGGGTGTAAACCGGATATAAAGTCGGTTTAATAGTTACCTGAACCGTCTATGTCAAAAAGATCAAATATTTCTCTGATCTCTCGTCTCTTTTGATTGGTCAACCCATAAGTCTTCCCTTTAGGTTTCAGACCTCTTCTGAGCTGTGCT
>CM051387.1:18963430-19013430 GCA_028015245.1 Cardamine occulta | reverse complement strand
GCTTCAGACATGAAATTTGCCTGCCGGAAAAAGGATGAAACAGAGTAGTCAGAAGAATCTAAACTGTGTTTTGAGTTTGAAAGCTGAAGAACTAAGCGATGATCAAGAAAAGAAGATACGGACCATTTCTTGTGTGGAAAGAAAAAGGGATGATATGATTAGACAAATAGATTTAGTGGATGATTTTGTAAATTTGGTTTTTGATAATATGAAGAAATAGATGACGAGTTTGGTTGGTGATGATCTGTCTCTTTTTGTCTGATTGTTAATTCTTTTGAAAGCGATTAGTTTTGAGACTTTTAGTTTTGACACTTAGCTAGAGAATATTTGTTTTTTTGTGGCAAAATTATTGCATTTTTTTAAAATCATGTATATAAGTTAGCTCACATAATTTGTTTTCAGTGAACATACAGAAAAATGTTTTTATCGATAAAAATAATAATATTAATTCTTCGTTAAAGAAGAATAAATTAAACATTTGCTTACATAATAGACTTTACATCAAATCCAACTTTTAAATGAACTATCCCCAATCAAATACAAAATAAAAATTTTGCGTAACGGGGTGAGATTGAGGATAGCTAAATTCAATTTTTAAACTATGACTAATTTGGGTAAAATTTATCCTCGGAACATATATTTTGGAAAATTCGTACATTTTTGAAAAAGTTTAGAATTGTTTTGAAAATATGAAAAATATTTATATAATTTTCATCTCAAACAGAAAATGCAATAATCGAATATGATTTCCTAACATAAATCCTTTACCCAAAATAATTATTTCCAAACGAATGATTTATTTTAAAAGATGGTTAGGAGACGAAAAATTCTAATGGATACGGAATTAAATGAGTTTTCTGTTCTAAAATAAATATACTTATTTTTCAAGATAACTTCAAACTTTCCCAATGAAAAACACAAAGAAGATATTAACCACATCTACCTCAAGATTGTATTGAGCTTCAGGTGGATCGTTATTCCATATCTGGATTCCAAGATTTAGGTGGTCGTCATTAAGCACTGCAATTTCTGGAGCAATTATCGCAGCATAGTTAAATCCGTGCAATGCTTCATTAAGTCTTCATGAAGCGGCTCATAAGCGTCTTGGTCGTTCAACAAATGTCTCCAGCCTTTCGGGGTCCACCATTGTTAAAAATTTCCTCAGAAGAGTTTAATAGTGTAAGCTAAGGATTGGTGAAGACGAAGATTATTTACAATGTAACGAAGTAAATATCGATGAATCGGGTTAATAAATATCGATTGATCGCCAGCACTGTGGGCCCACAAGGCCTAATTGTCCCAATCACTCTACTCGCTAATTCATTGTTGACTAAGGAAGTGTTATTTGATTTCTCCAAGTAGATAGTCAAAAAGGGCAAAAAAGAGAAGGGAAAAACACATGTAACCATTAAGTTTCAACTTTCAACTCAAAATTAAACGATCAAATTGCAAATCCAAAACACACAGTAAACCTTAACAGCCAACACTACAATACTGATAATAATCCCTTTTGTAAATTAATTAACTATATTTTCATTTAATTTATTATATAGATTTGTAAATAAAATTTATTTTAAAAAGTTTAACACATAATTATCTATTTTCCGTTTAAATTCACTAAAAACGTGGGATACTTCATTAATTCATAGCTATATATATTCTCTATTTATGAAAGGAATGCTTTTGAACTTTGAAAACAACAAAAAAACTAGAATCGGACCCGCACGTAGGTGCGAGGTTATATTTGTAAATATAAATTATTTAATATTTAAATTTAAGATATAATTTAGTTGTAATTATTAAGTGATGTTCAATGTATATTTTTTAAACTAATCAAAGCATTTCTTACAATTTGATTAGGAGTGTTTAAATCGAATTTGGATTCGGTTTTAGTTTTTAATTATTTCACTATATAACGTAAGTATATCTATTTTGGAACGAAAAACCATCTCGGCCAGAATCTATAAAAACTCTTCTGTCCCATAACCGTTTCTTTTTAAACAATTATCTGCTCAACAATTTTAACAAAAAAAAATTATCCATTCGACAATGTTTGTTATAAGAAATTGGATACGGGTTTTAGATAGAATACATGTATTTACGTTTGAATATTTAATTTTTATAAAATTAATAAAAATTATCCAAAAAAATGCTCTAAATATTTTCAAAAGCTATTCGAAAATTTCTAAAATATCCGTCTCTATATGGATCCTTACCCGTCTTATAGTCAACTCTTTTTAAAATTAGTGACAACTTGAGAATTGAATTTACCTACACAATTTTTTTATCCCGTACCGTTATCCAAAATTCTTATCCCGTTTTTATCAAAAATTGTTCAAGTAATTTTTTTATTACCCGAATTATCCGTTCCCGTCTCATACCCATTAATTTCTGTTTCAATACAAAAAATAGACTAAACTTTTAAACAGCAGATTGATTTCGTTGAATAACGGTATTAGAGTAATCAATATTTAATTATCGTTTTTGAAAGTAATTAAAATGAATTACTAAAAAAACTGTTGTAATTTAGAAAAATAAAATATATACATATATATACATATAATGTGATTTTTCATGGGGCATTTATGTTTTTTTTGTTTGTTTATCAAAAGAGGCATTTTATGTTTGTTTGCCAATCTTATGACATGGTTCAATAAATTGACATTGTCAAACTTAAAAAGATTGATGATTTCATGAAACTCGGTTAGATCTTTTTTACTTTAAAATTTATAACATCTTAATTTTTTTTAAGTTAAAATATAATCCTTGATAATTTAAAATTTTTATAAAGATTAAACATAATATTTTAATATATTCGTAATATCTTAAACTTTTTAGAAAGTTAAAATATTCGTAATATTTTAAAACTTTCATAAAGTTTATAAAAAAGTTAAATTAATTTTGATTATATATGGTATGATTACACATTTTAACTAAGGAATCGAATTAAACTGAATAGAAAATTTAAAATTTGGACGCCTAATAAGTCAAGTTTCTTGCTCATTTGAATTTTAAATCATTTTGGTCATTATTATAATATGAGTCAGAAATATTGCTCAAAAGTTTTAACTAATGTGAGACATTGAACACACATTTTTTCTTCATCGATTGAGTAATATATCTCTATTTCAAAAAAATTGATTCACAACATATATAGAAAATATCTAAATTTTTATTAACTATATTATATATGATAATTCTAAATAATTTGAATATAGATCAAACAAATATGGTAGAGGAATCATAATTTTAAATCTTAACAAAATCTTTCAAATAAAATATATTAAAATAAGTAATATGGTATAATTAGATATAAAATCTTAGTTTTTCAATTTTGATTGGTTAACAATTTTAAAAAAAATTATTTAAATTTTCGTCCATAATTAATAAGAGAGATAAAATGAGTTTGATTTTTATTTATTTATTAATTAATATTTAAAAATATTTTAATTGTATTTGGATACATAGATATAAAGTAAGATATAAAGATATTTTTGCCATTAATAAAAGTTTTTTTTATTTTTTATTCTAATGGCATTATATGTAATTTTTTTATTCTTATGGACCACAGCCCAAAACCCTCTCAATAAAACTGAAGCTAGACATGCTGAAATCTACTGAGGCCCATCAATCTCTTCGAAGTTTTTAAATAAAATTACTATTTATTGGGGGCGTCTATCTGTTAATAAATCATTTATATTTTTAAAATAATTTTTAAGATTCATAGTCTCTGTTAATTTTAATATTTCAGAAGCGGTCTTTATGGCGGTCTTTTAACCTTTGAAAAACAAAATATGTTTTCCCTCTTTTTTTTTTTTTTTTTTTTAAATATTAGTTTACCAAAAACGTGAGTTATCTTTCAATTAGTTTCATGAGATACGGGTTGGAGAATTGGTGGCCGGAATTCTCTATCTGAGACGATTGCCGGTATACCGGAAGAGTTTTTTTTTCCTCTTTTCCTCTTCTCTCTTTTAAATCTTTTAGAGATCGAGAGTTTTTTTTCTCCGTTTTAATGTATATTCTGGCCTTGTGTCTTTCGATTATATGCCGGTAATAAATTTCCGACTTGATGTCGGTTTTTGTTCTTGTTTTATTCGATCATACTTTTCCTGGGATTAGTAGGTTTAATTGATTCATGTTTGATTCAGTTGATCTATTTTAACTTAGGCATGATCCTTTTTTTTTCACCGGCTGTTTTATTTCTAAATTTCGTGGGTTTTTTCCCCAATTTGTTATCTTTCTTTTTGAATCGAAGTAATGGCTTTGCTTTCTTGGTAAAGGACGTACCCCGTCTTCATCAGAGATTAGGCAGTGGGGTGAAGTATCCGATTCACAAGATGAGTTGAAGAGGAGCTCCAGCGGTTAGGTCGATGAAGAAAACCAAGTGATATGCAAATCAGAAAGCGCGGAATCTCACTCTAGCCAGAACATCAGCTAACAACGATGTTTTCATAGTGAAATTTGGCTCATCAGATTGTAACGAAAATATTTTAAAGTCGAACTAAATAAGAAAGAAAAATCACCATGGGTCATCAGGATAATCGAACGGTACAGGCTGAAGAGGAGAAGTCTTGCTAAAATCTGAGTGCACGTGTCCGTACACGCGCATCACCTTATCAGCGAAATTAAGAGCTCTGATCATCTCATTCCAACACGTGTCACCATCGTAAAGCGGATTGTGATTTCCACTACACGGTTGACACCCCGTGAAATGTGTGACAAACGCTCGCCGGCGACTTCCTCTCCCTCCAAACTCGCCTTTCAAAAACCTCTCCTCACGAAACGCACCGTATCGTTCGCTTTAATAGTTACCTGAACCGCCTATGTCAAAAAGATCACATATTTCTCTGATCTCTCGTCTCTTTTGATTGGTCAACCCATAAGTCTTCCCTTTAGGTTTCAGACCTCTTCTGAGCTGTGCTGCTTCAGACATGAAATTTGCCTGCCGGAAAAAGGATGAAACAGAGTAGTCAGAAGAATCTAAACTGTGTTTTGAGTTTGAAAGCTGAAGAACTAAGCGATGATCAAGAAAAGAAGATACGGACCATTTCTTGTGTGGAAAGAAAAAGGGATGATATGATTAGACAAATAGATTTAGTGGATGATTTTGTAAATTTGGTTTTTGATAATATGAAGAAATAGATGACGAGTTTGGTTGGTGATGATCTGTCTCTTTTGTCTGATTGTTAATTCTTTTGAAAGCGATTAGTTTTGAGACTTTTAGTTTTGACACTTAGCTAGAGAATATTTGTTTTTTTGTGGCAAAATTATTGCATTTTTTTAAAATCATGTATATAAGTTAGCTCACATAATTTGTTTTCAGTGAACATACAGAAAAATGTTTTTATCGATAATAATAATAATATTAATTCTTCGTTAAAGAAGAATAAATTAAACATTTGCTTACATAATAGACTTTACACCAAATCCAACTTTTAAATGAAGCTACAGACAAGATTTCAAAATATCAAAGATTCCATCTTCATCTTCATCTGCATCCTTCAATGTCTCTCCACTTAAGATACACAAGCCCAGCTCTATAGTGTGTGAACGCACCAGCAACTACAAGAACATGAAACAACTGATGGCTATGTCCAGCTATATCGAACTTACCAGGCATCCATCTCTCTGGAATCCTAGTTGCATAAACCAAAGCTCCTAATCCGTAAAGCAAACCCATCAAAATCTCATAACCTGTAGTGTGAAGCGCTTCAGGTTGATCCCAAAAGATGATAAGCTTGTGTAAGATAGGAGCTGCGCCAGAGAATCCCATTCCAAAAAACAGAGAGGCCCTCACTACCCGAAACTCGGGGCTTTGGAAAACCGGGAGGAGCGAGACAAGCACAGTGGCGATTCCTAAGATGGTAATGAATCCTAAGTAGAGGTTGCAGAAGAAAGGATCACACATGAAGGAGTAATAGACTGGAGGGTAAAAGGAAGTAGCGATTAAAGCTGTGATTCCCGCGTAATCGAGCCTAAGCATTATGTAAGAAACTCGCTCAGAGTGACATGAGAGGAGGTGGCAAGTGCTGCTAGCTAAAAGACAGAACATTGCTCCGCCTAGAAATGCATAGAATGGCCAACGAGTGATTGGCCTGAAGATTAAAGGAGCTATCATGTTTGCAAGATCTTCCTTCACCGAATGCTGCAATGCAAATTACAAAAAGATAAGAACTTGCCGACGTTTTGAAAACGTAATGCATGGAAATAAAGAGAAAGACTGAGTCTTTTTTTTTATTTACCAGAACACACATATCAGTGTAGTTGCCATGTGAGAATCTTTCAGGTAAACAGTTATAAAGAAGTTCGATAACATGCCAACTAGAAAGACTAGAAGGAAGACGAGACATGAGCTCAGAGTGAAGTTTATGAAGATCAGTTTTTCTCAACACATCTGGTATACGATGTTGAAGAGAGTGAAGATCCACAACGCTAGGTACTTTCATAGCTGTGTATATGGTAAGTGCTAGAAACAGGAAAAAACCAATCAAGTGCCTGCAAATCCCAACAACACACAAACTCATATATTCAAAGGTTTCTTGAATCACATGTAAAGATCAAGAAGCAATGATTCAATACTTACGTCCAAACGTTCAATGTCTCGTTGTGGATTGTAAAGATGCTAAGAAGGATCTGTTTGATTGGCCATTCAGATCGATAATGACCAATGATGTATTCATTGTCTCTTAAATAAGCAGGTAATGAGTGATACTCCACCAATTGATACTTCACTTTTTGCCATAATCTCTTCCCTTTTACATTTTGTTCCTTCTCCATTGTTTCAGATGAAGAATGTTCCTTGATCGCTGCTTCACCACCCATTTTTTCTACACATAAACAAACCAAACCATCATAAATTATATCAATCAAACAGATTTAAATCTAACCCAAGATGAAAAATTCCCTGAAGTTAAAAAAAGGGAATCAAAGTTTAAAATTTGCACATTTATGCTAAATCTTGGTTTTTTTTTCTGGATAATTTAAAATTTCCGGAGAAATTGGAGAAGGGATAATATGCAGATTTAGCTCATTCGTTCGACAAAAGAATCGTGCTTTATTCGAAATAAGCGTCAATTCATAAATGGGTTTTGAGAAAACTTGAGACGGAAGAAGAAAATTACCTGAATTTCGAAGGAAAATCAGAAAAGGTGTTCTTCGGAACTCAAAGCCTGTAAGGTTTATCAAAATAAGAGCATAAATAATTCAGAAAAGGTGAAATCTCAAGGCTACGTTTTGTCAAAAACAGAGAATTTTTGTTTTGGTATGCAATTGAAGAAAAAACGAAGATGGAGACTCTGAAGCCACAAGCTTTATGATTTGGTATTTTTATAATATTTTCAATTGGGACCACAAGATTTTTTTGTTTATTTTGGTAGGACCCCTTTAATTCTTCTTTATTTTAATTTGGGCTCCGAATTTTAATATCGAAGATTTATAACGTACGAGGAATATGGAACACATCAAATTCGATTCATGTATAGGAATATTATACTACGTTATGAATTTGGGTATTGGTTATAGTAAAATAGAGAAAAACAATTGAAATTTTCCTTCTAGGAACGAAGAAAATAAAAAATCCACAGTTGAAATTTTTATATTCTTTATGACTTTATCAACATACTAACATACCATATGAATACATTTCAGTTCTAGTTTATGTTTAAATTTGGGTTTCAAACAAAATGTATATAAGAACATTGTGAAATCAAAGTTCAAAATTAATAACTCAAAAAGAAAAGGAAATAGTAAAGTGAATGGTCTTTTTCTTTTGCGCAAAAAAAGTGAATTATCTATGCATGTTAGCATAAATGAAAGACCTAACATGTCGCAATCACCATGACAAAATATCTACTACGAAGAAGTATCTTTGGGTCTCTTGTGGGAATATTATTTTTACGTGATTCGGATAAGTAGAAGATATTCGTTTTTCTCTTTGCCTTATCAACAATTGACACTCTCATCTCTCTTAGTGGCAACAATCATCGGCGGTATTTAATCCTTAAGTGGCAATTTATGAAATCTGGGCTGAAAGAAATTCAAGGTTTCACCGTCAAATTTACCGGTCACCTGACGTCATCTTCAAAAAATTGGACTCGACGGTTAGAGATCGAATCTCCTTTTTCTGGGGTCATAACAGTGTTCTGGCAAGCGCTTGTCTCCAACTTTGGTTCTCAATCACGAGTAACTAGAGTTCTCTGGTTCGGTTGAGAGACTTCTCTAATTCTTCATCTCGATCTAACGAAGTCAAGGTTCTGTGTTTATTGGCTACTTTTTGGTAGGCCTGCTACTTGGTTCAATTCTGTTCTAATATTGAGGTTATTGGGCTTTTTGGGGTACAAGTCTATAGATGGCTTATGTAAAAACTGTAAGCACTCTTGCTTCATTTAAATTAATGCATAAAAAGGTTACAGAAAAAAAACTCCATCTTTAAAAATAAAAAGGGGCTTTGTTACGTACAACTCCATTTACAAATTAAGATGGCCATACTTAAATGGGCTTGGCCTGGTAGGAATTTCAAAACATTCCTTAAAGCCTACTCTGACGAGTCAGCGACTTTGACTTCGATTTTAGTTCGATTTTGGTTTTCCTTTGATTTATTGACCGAACCAAACAAACTTTGAATCCACGTGGGGACATACTTTTAGCTCTCACGACCAGAGACATTCAAAGAGAGTTGTCAAATTCGGAAGAAGACGAAGAAAATTAGGAATAACAAATAGCAATAAATAAAAACCCTACTGAAGGTGGGCCCCACTACGCACAACTGCCGCCGTCTCCGACTGTAGACAGTTTATTTAAATTTTGGAATTTAGTTGTAATATTCCAACTGAATTCTGAAGATGATGGAGCGAGGAGCTTTGGTGGGTTCTTCAAGCTGTTATGCTCCTTTCCAATTTCGTCAATCAAGGAAGGATTTTCCGTCATTCAGACCGAAAATTAAGTTGAACCATAGTCAATTCCGGTTTAGCTGTCCATGGATTCAACCGGTTGGTTCTGTGTCTGCTCGAACGGCGGCGCAATGCAATATGTTTGACTACGCAGTGACTGCAGGCGCAGATGTGGAGGCTGAGCGTCCGGTGGACGATAAAGAGTTTGTTCGTTGGTTCCGTGAAGCTTGGCCTTATCTGTGGGCTCACCGTGGCTGTACCTTCGTCGTTGTTATCTCCGGCGAGATTATTTCCGGCCCTTACTGTGATGCCATTTTAAAGGCAACGTTTTCTTCACCCTCTTCATATCTTTCTTTGATTAATGAGAAATAAGCACGCAAGGTGTTCGACTAATTGTCTCACTTAAAAATTGATGTTATTATTTTCTTAATGTGCTCCTCAAAGTCGACATTTTTCATTGTTGAAGTAATTTGATTTGTTTGCAGGACATAGCTTTTCTTCATCACCTAGGAATAAGGTTTGTTCTAGTTCCTGGAACTGCAGAGCAAATTGATCAGCTTCTGTCTGAAAGGGGTCAGAAAATTATGAAACTTTGTCTCTAGTTTTGTCACTATGTTTGATTCTAGACTATAAACCTTGCTTGTGTCAAATATACGAGTCTAAAGTTATATGAGTTGCAGGACGCGAAGCTACATATGTAGGTCGTTACAGAGTAACGGATGCAGCATCTTTGCAGGCTGCCAAAGAAGCTGCAGGAGCAATATCAGTTATGCTTGAGGCCAAACTATCTCCTGGACCTTCCATTTGCAATATCCGTAGGCATGGTGATAGTAGTCGTTTGCATGATAGTGTCAGGGTTGATACTGGTAACTTCTTTGCAGCGAAAGTGAGATTTTTACCACTTTCTTGATTCTTGATTTGTTCATACACCCTTCAAATCTTATGACATTCGTTATGTAATCTTGGGGCTTGTTGTGGCAGAGAAGAGGTGTTGTTGATGGTGTTGATTTTGGAGCTACAGGTGAAGTGAAGAAGATAGATGTAGATCGAATTTGTGAGAGGCTTGACGGTGGTTCTGTAGTTCTGTTGAGGAACTTGGGCCACTCTAGCTCCGGGGAAGTCTTAAATTGCAAGTATGCGCGCTCTTCTTCTGAGAGAAACGCTTCCATTAACCATTTAACCTTAAAAAAAAGATAAATTTTGTCTAACTATACTTTGCTTCTGCAGTACCTATGAGGTTGCTACAGCTTGCGCTTTAGCTATAGAAGCAGATAAGCTTATCTGTATAATGGACGGTCCAATTCTTGATGAGAGTGGACATCTTATTCGGTTCTTGACACTTCAAGAAGCAGATATGTTAGTTAGAAAACGGGCACAACAGAGTGACATAGCTGCAAACTACGTGAAGGCTGTTGGAGATGGGAGTATTGCTTATTCTGAACCTCCTAACAACATCAACGGTAAGATTACTTCTCTTCAAAACGGGAGACCAGCATTTTGGGGAAACGGAAACGGAAACCACACTCCAATCTTTCAAAATGGTGTCGGATTCGACAATGGAAACGGATTGTGGTCTGGTGAGCAAGGTTTTGCTATTGGTGGTGAGGAAAGACTAAGCCGCTTAAACGGTTATCTATCTGAATTGGCTGCTGCAGCGTTTGTCTGCCGAGTGAGTTTCATTTGCAACCTTGGTCTTTGTTCTGTTTGCTACCATTAAACTGAAACCATTTGTTTTGCTTCCTTTATGAAGGGTGGAGTCAAAAGAGTTCACTTGTTGGATGGTACCATAAGTGGAGTTCTATTGCTAGAGCTTTTCAAAAGAGATGGAATGGGGACTATGGTTGCTAGGTATATGCATTACTCTTCGTTTCTCCACTCGCATATCATCCCGGTTTAGTTTTCTTACAATTCTATATTCCCGTTACGCACAGTGATGTTTACGAAGGAACCCGAGATTCCAAAGTGGAAGATCTTGCAGGAATTAGACATATAATTAAACCCTTGGAGGAATCTGGGATCTTGGTTCGCAGAACAGATGAAGAGGTTAAAGACTTACTATCTCCCACATCTCATTGTTTTATCTATTTAAGACTTGTTAAAGATTTGATCTTTGAGTGCAGCTACTGCGAGCTTTGGATTCATTCGTGGTTGTGGAAAGAGAAGGTCAGGTCATCGCTTGTGCAGCTTTGTTTCCGTTCTTTGAAGACAAATGCGGAGAAGTTGCAGCAATCGCAGTTGCATCAGATTGTCGCGGTCAAGGCCAAGGCGATAAACTACTCGGTAAAAAAAAAAACTCATTAGCACATTCGTATTATGTTTCCGTAGCTAGATAACCTAAATACCACACCACACATTCTGTTTTTACAGATTACATAGAGAAGAAAGCTTCATCTCTCGGATTAGAGAAACTGTTTCTACTTACAACTCGAACAGCTGATTGGTTCGTAAGACGAGGGTTCCAAGAATGCTCAATCGAGATCATACCAGAAACCAGAAGACAAAGAATCAATCTTTCTAGAAAATCAAAGTATTACATGAAGAAATTACTTCCTGATAGAAGTGGCATTTCAGTTCTGAGAATATAAGCAAAAGTAAAAACAATTTCAAGATTGTTTGATTTCGAAAATTCAAATACTTATTATTTGATATCAATCCCAAAGATTATTAATTTTTGTTTATCATTCCAAAGCTACAATAGCACCTACCGCTTTGAGTTTCTCCATGATCTTCTCAGCTTCTTCCTTAGTAAGACCTTTCTTCACAATCACTGGAGCTTTCTCAACAAGATCTTTAGCTTCTTTCAGTCCAAGCTCCGTGAAAGATCTTATCTCTTTTATCACTTTGATCTTCACAGCCGCTTCGAATTTCTCAAGCTTCACACCGAAAGCCGTCTTCTCCGCCGTTTTGGTCTCTGTAGAACCAGATGCGTTGGCATCGACGGCGACAGATACGGAACCGTAGCGATTGAGACCGAGTTTATGGCTGAAGAGGATTGAATAATCGTAAAGCTCAATCCTGTTCAGTTTGAGCAAATCGTCAGCGATCCGCTCCAGCTTCTTCGTCCGAGCTTCGGGAGAAGCGACGGCGCATAGGTGACGAGTGCCGGTGGATAGAGGCGTCGTACGGTTGAGGAGATATCTCGTCAGAAATGCGGAGATCGGAGCTCGCATTTTCGCCGGTGAGGTGATTGGGGGGGTTTTTGCTAGGGTTTTCGCGGTCCGTTCAATTTCATTTCATCTGCCGTTACTTTTTGAACGTTGAATTAAATGGGCTGCGTGTGGCCCATTATTAAAGCCCATATAGAAAACAACCATGAGCAAATCAAAAGTGATCGCAGCAGACCAAACCCAACCAATTGAAAATAATGAAAAATAATATATTATGAAGAGGGATAGAAAAACAATTCTTGCAAAATTGTTATTAAAAATTTCAAAATTAGCCGTAAAAGTGAAAAAAAAAATAAAAAAAATTGGACCCCTCTTATAGAAAAGAAAATAACAAATTAATAGAAATTTAAGAGTTCCTTTTCAAAAAAAAAGAAAAAAAAAATCAAGTTGATGTATTTTTATATGGTTTTTTGTTTTGTTAAGACCAAAAGACCGCTTAGGCTAATGAAGTCATATTTTCCTGTTTGAACTCGATGTTAAACTGACAAACAAATAGAACTTCATGTTTTTTTGTGAGAATTTTTAATAATCAATGTATATAATGCCATAGAGAATGTTCTATGTTTTAAACAGAAATTAACAGTACCATCTATGTAGACGTGATGCACCACAAGAAGGACCCTCGATTTTAATGTTCTAATAAATATGTAAGGAACTATGAGATCAATACTATCCACTTATATTTTTTTGATAACCTTATTTAATTAAAATAGATAACAATTTTCCATTTGTACACTAAGAAAATACCTCATGCATTCTGTCCGGCACGATTAGACCCAAAAAAAAAGTCATTTCTTTCTATCATTTTATAAATATTGTTTCTTTTATAACTAGAGTTAAACCTTATAAATTAATATTCGATTCATTAATACCTCGCTAAATTAATAATTTTTTCTGGTTCCAAATTGTTATTTTGATCTAAATATCACCTTTATAAATTAATAATTTTGATAAATTAATAAAATATCATAAAAATACAGTGGTTCCAATATTATTAAATTTATAGAGGTTTTACTGTAGCTAGATAATGAAAATGTGACGTTTTTTTTTACTTCTCTATATATAAATTCGGCTAATCTTTCTTATAACATTCAGTTACTGCGGAGTCATTGTATAAAAATAAGCTGTAGTCTAAGACGGCCTAAAATTAACCTATGCTTCATTATAAAAAGAAAAATAAACTGTACTACTTCATAGGATTAATTGAGATATTCCCTATGAATTTAGGCATTTTTGTAGTTAGATGAGTGTTGTGGTCAAGTCGTGGTACAAAGGGACCCAATAAGGTTTTGATTCTCGTTAAAGCAAAAATGGGCCAACAAGTAGATTTTTATTTTATTAATTTGCTTTTTGCATGACTTTATAAACAAGAAAACAGACCAAAAGAAGATAGATTTTTTAAAAAGATTAGCTTAAAAAGCGAAGCTAAGATCGTACCGATATTAACATGGGGGAGGCAAAAGCCTCATCAAAAGATGCAGGGAGAGAGAGTTGTAGTGAAACCAGCCACATATCTCAAAAGCAGTTCCCACTACTTTTTTCATTTGTTATTCAAAAAGCATTACTATATGTAAACATTGGTAGTATAATGGATTAACTATTTTTTTCAATTATTTACTTTTTATGGGCTGTTTTCTAAATAAAAACATGATGGGTAAGGGGGGCCACGAACATTCGTAGGTATATGCATGTGTAATCCATTGAAGACATCTTATAATGTACACATATATTGTGAATCAAATAAAAAGACCGGTCCCTTTATCTCTTTTTTAAAGCAAAAGTTGAAAGATGCATTATTAAAAAAGCAAAATATATAAATGGTATATACTTCGCAAGAATGACAAATGAATTAAGTATGGTTTTATGAGTTATTACTCGTCGTGTACAATATGTTGACACTCGGCAAAGTGTTTTCTAAGGTCTAATCATAAACTCCAATGTTCTAAGCTTTATTATGCGCAGAAGATTTATGGCATAGTTACGAACTTACAGTAAGTTTGTTGTGAGCCTCTTCGACCTCTAATATTACTTGCTCGCTACGATAGACAGCATACGATTTTTTTTATAGCGGGACTATTTTACAGTAACAAAATTGGTTTTGAATTATCAAAAATATGTTAATACATTTCAAAAGCGTGCAAGCCTCTAGAGGTGCATTCACGAGATTCCAACGAAGAGATTCCCCAATCATAGTAGCTGTCCTTAAGATTCTATATATACATTCAAGAACCGTGCTGAATAGAGGTGGTGAACATGCTTTTATTAGAAACATGGAATAATTCTATAACTTAAATAGTACTAATCTTAACTTCTTAATCATTTATATATGTTATTCCTTAATTCCTTTGTAATTCAAGGTAATCGATCATCGAATGTAACAGTAACCAGTTCACATAATATGCTAACGTATCTATAAATAAAGTCACGTTATAGGTTTGAACTTCTCGTGTATGAAAAACAATAACTTCATATTATAAATAAATAAACTCTATTCTTTCGCATAAACCAAAGTAATCACAATTTTAATTCCGAAAGCAAAAATACCAAAAGCAACAAAAATCACGAATTTGATGAACCATGACGAAAACCTCTTAAATGATCATAATTAATTAATTAGTCCTATTCCAAAAGCCAAATTCAAATTATGAACGCATCATCATACCGTAATTCTCAATCTCAAAACCCATAATCAACCATCGCCACACGTGTGAAACTATCTCAAGTAAAAAGCGCGCGTGCGAGTTTTATATTTAAAAAAAAAAACTATCCTTTACGTTGGCCGCCACGCACTAGCCCAAACCACCGGCTGATCTCTCCAACAAAGGAATATTCCGGCAGCATCAGAACACTGTACCATTGACCAAACGCCTTCTTTATATCTCCTCAACAAAGCTCTGACGTCATCCGCCACTTCATCACTATACCCCACCGCTCCAAACCCACCGTTCCTCATCCTTCTCGACCACTTCCTCGCCGTCTCTCTTCTCTCCGTCGAATCCGACGGCTCACAAGCCACCAAATCCACGATCGCACGTCCCGCCGCACGTTCTAGCATCAGCCTCTCGTTGCTCGTCCTCGGAAAACTCTCTTCCAACGATTCAAAGCAAACCCTAAACCATCGCAAACATTCTCCAAACCCTCTCAGGAACTCATCATCAAACCCTTCTTCTTCTCCAACAAGATCAGCTTCTTCTTCAACCACCGTCACAATCCTTGGCCTTAACCGTCGGAAACTAGATATCACAGCGTCTCTAGGGTTTCCACGAGACGCGATCCCATGCATCGTGCTTACACAGTTGATGGCTAAGACCTCGTCTGATTTAACATCAAGCTCATTGAGATCAAACTCTGATAAATCTCCAACGTGATGAATAATGTTGAATTTAAAAGGAACTCCCATAAGCCTAGCAAACTTCTCCATTCGGTTTCCGATCTCTTTCATCATCCGATGCGACGCCGTTTGATCGTTTACGAATTTGTTGGCAACTACTACTGTGGTTAGCCTTAGGTGAGGCGTGTCGTCTGATCTTGTGGCTAAAGCTTCTAAGAGAGTGGGCCATTGAGTGCAAAACGTTGAGCTTATGTCTACGATGTGAATCTTTGTCTCTCCGTCAACTGCTTCCAAGATCGCTCCGTTTGCCGCCACGTGTCCAAACGTGGCCCAGGGGCTAACTTCTTGGAACTTGAGCACAGTCTTGCGCGTTGACTCGAATGAACAAGTCTTCTCCGTGGCTGCAGCAGTTACCATGGTTCGGTAACATCGTTCACCTGAACCGGTCATGCGGTTGAAGAGGGCTTGGAGGAAATAAGAAGCAAGTTTTTGCTCGGTGTCTCCGTACGGAGAAGAGAGCTCGTTGAGCGTCCAGAGGATTTGTTGCGCACGTGCAGTGTCTTTATCGGAGAAGGCACGTGCGGCTTCGAGTAGGACGGAGTCAGCCCATTTGGCATTGGCTGAGAAGTCGAAGGAAGGAGGTGTTTGAGGGATGGAGAAAGCGGAAGGGTCATTATGGTGGCCGGAGGAGGAGTAAGGAGAGGCTAAGGCTGCGGCTGGAGCGGTGGAGGAAGGGGTTGATGACGTGGTGGGATGGTATTGAGTAGGAGTAGTGAAAGGAGAGTAGTAAGTATTAGGATTGTTGTGGTGATGGTTGTGGTGAGAAGAAGAATTAGAGGAAAGGTCTTCTTCATCCATGAAAAAGTTGAAGCATTCTTCGACGACGTCGTTTTGTGGGAAGTTGTAGTGATAAGCAGTTTGTGGAGAGCCAGTAGTGGTGGTGGAGGTTCTGCTTAACGAAGATTGATTTGTAATGATACTATCGGATTGTTGTTGTTGTTGGAGACTGACTAGTCTAAAGAGAGTATCCATGTTTTTTTTCTTTAATGAATAAGAAAAGTGGGAGACCCACAATATCTAAGATTTAATACTTTGTTGCGTATATTGCATCAGCATCATGTGATATTGTATATATATATATATGTATTTTTTTTTCTTTTGTACTGTCTCGGTGGGAGTGGGTGAATCTTGTTGAAGGTGAGTTGTAGAGAATGGGTTTGGTGGAGTTTCGAGTTTTTTTTTTTATTAGTAATTTAAAGACTAGGGAAAAAAAGAAGAACATTAAAAGATGATTTTTTGCATCGAATTGTTGTCCCATGTTTATCTTTTGGAATTAGTAGCATGTTTGAATCTAATTGGGTTTAGTGAAAACATAATTAGAAAGAGAAGAGAGAGTCCCGGTTTTATTCAATGTTTGAATATTCGTCTCTCTCTCTTTTTAGGGCTAATTAAGAATGTATTTTGTTTTTTCACAAATTATAAACTATAGCTTCTATATTTTATTATTTACATGGAAGTGGATTAGTTAAGATAGTTTGGAGTTTTCATTAACAAGTAGAGAAAAAGTCTTGACACAAAAGAAGATGAGAAAAACAAAATTTTATATAAAGAAGAAAAAGATAAGAAGGTCGATATCATCTAATGGCTTAGTGGGTTTCGCTTTTCCTTCTTTTTCACATCGATCCACCCGAGTAAATTCCCTTTTATTTCTTCTTCTAAATCATAATACATGATATATATATATATATGCATCTCTCTTTCATGCAAATTGTACTTACGTGGATCATTCATCATGCATATATGTAAATGAACATGTGATTTTGGACACCTAAGTTTGAAAACGACATAAATAAAGGTTATACACTTGTGTTACATGGCGTAAAATTTCCAAAAAGCCGTACATAATACGCTGTTTGTTTATATATGGGCCAAATACATGAAACCAAGTTTTTCAAGTACTACATAGATCCCAACTAGAGGTGTAAAATAAAAAGACTCTTTATAAATCCTATATATATAAACTACCAAAAAGTTAGAAAGTATCCTACTTATACCAACTATAAGTCTATAGCCAATCAAAACACGTACCAACTCCTAAAATTTTGAGACTAATCGCAAATATTAACACCGATCAAATGTTTTCTCCATATAATAAAAGTTATTCTATCCATGTATACTTTAACTGTATCTATATAGTTAATAGTAAGGAATCTGTAGCTGTAGACGGAATATTTTCTAAACATTCTATTTTTTTAATGAATAAAGAACGAATATATAATTAAATAGACAGGTGCTAGTTAACATTTGTATATTTCATATTTTGTTTTTTGTCCCTCAGTTAACATTTATACTTATTTTGTATATTTTTTCGTAAAAATAACTACATGTAGGACATATATTATCACTATTAGTAACCATCAACTGGTATAGTTTCTTTTGTTTTGTTTTTAATGAAATACTCCGACCGTAATCCTAATTAATCTCTAAAATCTGTAAAACTCCAAACATTTTTGCAATATAGAACATTTATAACAATCAATCATAATCGAAACCATGACCATAGTATATTTTTTTCTTTCTTTTTGGTTTCATGAACGTTTTGTAGGAGTATACATATAATAAGTATAGATGACATTCTTATGCATGATCACCATTTACATAGAGACATGTGATTATAATTATAATAAAATAGAGAGTGAGAGAGAAAGAATGTTTATAGGTGTGAGTGAGTGGGAGCAGGCGTGAAGAAAAGCTGACGGCGTGCATCAACATCCTCAAAGCTCCACATTTGCTTTGCCTCCTAACCTCTCTCCATTCTCTGCCACCATTTTTCCCTTTTCTCTCTTCTTCTTTACTATTTTTGATTTTATCATAATGTTTTTTTTCACATTTACCCATAAGAAACCAACCAATGTGTCATATTCTATTCCCTTATATAAATAGAAAGGTGTAATTATTATCTCAGAAATCTAGGGCATGCTTCTTTGTTTTCTTCTTCTTCTATCCCTATTCTTCTAATTATAACCCTCTCCACTAAGTCTTACCATTTTTGTATTCAGTCTATATTTACCTTTCACTGTCCTCTTTTTTAATTTCCTACCTGAGGACATATATTCTCTACCCTTATTTAGATTTTTTTTTCTTTTTCTTGGGTGTTCATTTCATCCATATGCAAATGTGTATTGGTTTATGAATAAGCGAACCCCTAATTAACCAATGGCACTTAATGCATAGGCTCATCATGAGTTTCTCGTTTGTCTCGATACAAAGCATTCTTGTCTACTACCCCTGAGCTCATGCTCATTGTTTAACTCGATTTAAAATCCCAAGTCAATATTGCATTTGAATAATTCGACTGACACGTATATATCACTACAAATTAAGGGACTCTCTTTTTTCTTGTCGTTTTTAGTAATGATAATTTATTTAAAAAATAAATAGTGATATATAGCATTATCAAACCTATTAAGCATAACTCTCCCAAATAGTGACATGTAGCATATATTATCTATGTAATAAATTTTCTGTATAATGCTATGTCGTCATGCAAAAATACGAGACCAAATAATGAATAGAGTGAGTACCATAAATCAACAAGAATAGATGATTTCGTAGGCTACACACAATGCAGTAGCAGTAGATAAACCTCTCATGAGCCATCACCATCTCTCGTAGATCAGATGGTTCTCTTGAGTTTCTTCTACAATTATTATAAGGAACCCCACGCTCTGCTTCTAATTTGTCCCTTTCTTCAACACCTATCGATCGAGTTTTTCAATTCAGTTTCTTATGTAATTTTCTCGAAATCTGTTCTTGCATTCTAGGAAAAGTCCCATCTTATTCTTTTGAAGAATTGGATTTTTTTCACTCTGTCATCTCTATACATTTGTTGTGAGTTTATGTATGACACCAACCGACATGACAATTGGCAAATAAATGTATAGTAGCCTAATTTTGTTTGTCAATATATAAACCATAATTATTCAGTAATAAATTTGTTTGTTATATTTGGACAAAACTTCTTTCCATGGTTAATGGATGATCTATATGATTTTTAGAATGGTTTTGGTCCGGACACATGATGAATCCGTCTTTTTAGTTGGAACATGATGGGTTTTAAATTCATGCCTTTTTGGTTATAATGAGACGAACATTTGTTTTATTAATTGATTACCGTTGAATTAGCCATATAGACCGAAAAAAAAAACGGTAGGGGTCTCCTCCCATCAATCACATAAAAGTAAAAAAGGACTTTTAGGTAAACAATTTCGTACCATATATAAATTCTACTCCATAGATCGAAACAATATAGGAGAGGCAAATGTTGAAAAGATCACACATTATTAAAAAAAATTTAGACCAACCCAATCAACCTAACGAAATACAATAATTCTGATATGACTATTCCCACTAAAACTATATACATAAGCGACACCGGGTAAAGTTTTTCTCAGTTGTACGATTTTTCTAACATAATTTTTTAATAGAGATTGACAAGATTGGTGTAAAATCACACGAAATTATACAATAAATATAAAAGTATACGGTTTTTTTTATGGATTATTAAGTGGAATATGATGTCACCTATTGAATTTTTTATTTTTTAAATGAAACTTTGATTGGTCAATGGATTTAGTAAAATCTGACGTCAAATTTCTAAAATCAGTATAAATTTTGAAAGAGCTGGTTATTTTTAAAATAAACAAAAAATAAATCTCTTAAACTACGGACATTCTAAAACATGTGCCACATCTTTTCTTGATTATGGTTTTCCAATAGATATATAGAACAAACTCTTTCAACATAAAATAGAAAATATTGTTTTCATATATATGACTGAATATAATGTTATGTTTTTAGCTATTTGGTCGTTTCTTTAGTCAAACTAGACAAGTAAATATACACTAGAGCCCATACTTTGTTAGGCTCTAAAGCCCAACAATAACAAACCAGCCCGTGTAAGGAAGATCTAACTAACCTCCGAAACGATCCGTCTCGATCTAAATCCGATTCCATACATGAAAATAAAATGTCAAAAATCTTTTTGAATGATAAAGCCCAATAGAGGCCCATACAAAGCCCAATTCCGCATACTAACTTTTTGAAAATTGACGTCTTCGAGAGATTCAAGGTAAAGTCCGCTATTCAATTGGAGAAGAATAAACAAACGAAATTATCCAACTAGCACGACGAATACGACCTTAAAGCAATCAATGAGTAGCAAACAAATAATAATAATAATAATAATAATAAAAGGACATAAAGCAATCAATTTTTTTGAGTTTTCAAAAATAAACCAATGGGCTTGGTCCAACGTGGCGTCCCCGAAGTCGCGGATTCTTGCAATAGTCTCGGTCAACGGTCCTTTTATTTCTCATTCTTTATATTACCGCCTTCCTACTTCTCGTTATTCTCAAAAAGCACCCTACTTTTGTTCCACATTGTCATTCAATTTGGTCTCAACGTTATCACTTAGAAGCCAAAAAAAAAAGCGACGGAAAGTAACTTAATATGAAATCTTGCCAAAAAAAAAAGGTAATAGAGTATGATACAATTATCTAAAATTGTCAGATTTAAATTTTACAAGATATACACAGAAAAAAAAACTATAAATGTTATAATTTAAAATATTTACATTTATATTAAAAATTAATAATCTGTCACTTTCATAATGTATGGAATCGGATTTATATTGAAGGCTTCATTCAACAATTGTGGAAGAAAAATTAATCATAGCTTAAGATGTGAGAAAAACAATAATAACGTAACGCGTTGTGTACTATTCATGACGTATGTTTCAAGCATGATTTAACAAAGCTAACGTTCGTTATATAAATGCGAGGTAGTGCATGTTTGTTATTATTATTTAAATAATCGAATTTTTTGTCATTACAGTACTTTGTTGGGCACACGAATTAAAACGAGTCAACTCAGCTTCACCAAATTTTATAAACTCAACTCAACGACGACCCGGTCAAATCAATAATAAGCACAAATAACTCAGATCTTAAACTTTACCTTTGTCCATTAAAAGCTTCCGATTTCTCTTCTTCACCACAAAAATTATGTTTCATTTTTTTTTCTTCCACCAAATAAGCAGACATAATTGAAAGAGAGACCAACAAAAAAAGAAAAGAAAAAGCCATTGAAGAAGCTGGAAGAGAAGAAGGAGAAGGTTGAAGAAGGAGGAAGAAGAAGATGGAGAGTTACCTTAATGAAAATTTCGATGTGAAGGCGAAGCATTCTTCAGAGGAAGCGCTTGAGAAGTGGCGTAATCTCTGTGGCGTCGTCAAGAATCCTAAACGTCGCTTTCGTTTCACTGCTAATCTCTCTAAACGCTATGAAGCCGCTGCGATGCGTCGTACCAACCAGGTTTTGTCTCTTTCTTTCTATGTGATCATTTGTTGAAATCTAGAAATCTAGGTGGATTTGTGTCACTTTCTTGTTCCATATTGAATCTATCTTGGAACCTATTTGAGGTCTTAGCATATTGTTATAAAAGATTAGCTAGCGATTAAGGATCTTAAAACTTTCTATATACAGGAAAAAATAAGGGTCGCTGTTATTGTGTCTAAAGCAGCTCTCCATTTTATCTCTGGTGAGTTAATCTATGATCAAAGTTTACAGCTTTTTGTTAATTTGTGTAAAAGTTTCTATTTTTGTTTGTTTGTTTATATAAACATGTTATTGTAGGTGTTGCTCCAAGTGACTACACTGTCCCCGAAGAAGTCAAAGCTGCAGGCTTTGAGATTTGTGCTGATGAATTAGGATCAATTGTTGAGAGTCATGACGTTAAGAAGCTGAAGTTTCATGGTGGAGTTGATGGGCTTGCTGGTAAGCTTAAAGCTTCTACCACAGATGGGCTCTCGACTGAGGCTGATAAGCTATCTCAAAGGCAAGAGCTTTTTGGAATCAACAAGTTTGCTGAGAGTGAATTGCGTAGTTTCTGGGTGTTTGTTTGGGAAGCTCTTCAAGATATGACTCTTATGATTCTTGGTGTTTGTGCTTTTGTGTCTTTGATTGTTGGGATAGCTACTGAAGGATGGCCTAAAGGATCACATGATGGTCTTGGCATTGTGGCTAGTATTCTCTTGGTTGTGTTTGTTACAGCCACTAGTGATTATCGCCAGTCTTTGCAGTTCAGGGATTTGGATAAGGAGAAGAAGAAGATCACCATTCAGGTGACGAGGAACGGATTTAGACAGAAAATGTCTATATATGACTTGCTTCCTGGTGACATTGTTCATCTGGCTATTGGAGATCAAGTTCCTGCTGATGGTCTTTTCCTCTCGGGATTCTCTGTTGTGATAGATGAATCGAGTTTGACTGGAGAAAGCGAGCCTGTGATGGTGAATGCGCAGAATCCTTTCCTTTTGTCTGGAACCAAAGTGCAAGATGGATCTTGTAAGATGTTGATTACTACTGTTGGGATGAGAACTCAATGGGGAAAGCTAATGGCGACTTTGACCGAAGGAGGCGATGATGAGACTCCATTGCAGGTGAAACTTAATGGAGTTGCTACCATCATTGGCAAAATTGGTCTTTTCTTTGCGATTGTTACTTTCGCGGTTTTGGTGCAAGGGATGTTTATGAGGAAGCTTTCAACGGGAACTCACTGGATCTGGTCTGGTGATGAAGCATTGGAGCTCTTGGAGTACTTTGCTATTGCTGTGACAATTGTTGTGGTTGCGGTTCCTGAGGGATTGCCTTTAGCTGTGACTCTTAGTCTTGCGTTTGCGATGAAGAAAATGATGAATGATAAAGCTCTTGTCCGGCATTTAGCAGCTTGTGAGACTATGGGATCTGCAACCACAATTTGTAGTGACAAGACCGGTACACTCACAACCAATCACATGACTGTTGTGAAGTCTTGCATTTGCATGAGTGTGCAAGATGTAGCAAATAAAGGCTCTAGCTTGCAATCAGAACTCCCAGAATCTGCTGTGAAAATGTTGATTCAGTCGATTTTCAATAACACGGGAGGCGAAGTTGTTGTGAACAAACATGGGAAAACCGAGCTCTTGGGAACACCAACAGAGACTGCTATCTTGGAGTTAGGATTATCTCTTGGAGGTAAGTTCCAAGAAGAGAGGAAGTCTTATAAAGTGATCAAAGTTGAGCCTTTCAACTCCACAAAGAAGCGAATGGGAGTTGTAATCGAGCTTCCAGAGGGAGGAAGTCTGCGTGCTCACACGAAAGGAGCTTCCGAGATAGTTTTAGCTGCTTGTGATAAGGTTGTAAACTCGAGCGGTGAGGTTGTTCCGCTTGACGAAGAATCAATCAAGTATCTGAATGTTACAATCAACGAGTTTGCTAATGAAGCTCTTCGAACTCTTTGCCTCGCTTATATGGATATTGAAGGCGGGTTTTCGCCAGATGAAGCAATCCCGGCTTCTGGATTTACTTGTATTGGGATTGTGGGAATCAAAGATCCTGTTCGTCCTGGAGTCAAAGAATCTGTTGAGCTTTGTCGCCGTGCTGGAATCACTGTGAGAATGGTTACAGGAGATAACATTAACACCGCGAAAGCAATTGCTAGAGAATGTGGGATTTTAACTGATGATGGTATAGCAATTGAAGGTCCAGTGTTCAGAGAGAAGAGTCAAGAAGAGCTTCTTGAGCTGATTCCAAAGATTCAGGTACTTACTGTTTCTTGAACTAAAGTCTTGATTCTTTTTGAGTTTTCGAAACATATTACAAAACTTTTCCTTTCTTCTTATACATACAGGTGATGGCTCGTTCTTCGCCAATGGATAAACATACACTTGTGAAACAGTTAAGGACAACGTTTGATGAAGTTGTTGCTGTGACTGGAGATGGAACAAACGATGCACCTGCACTTCACGAAGCCGATATCGGATTAGCAATGGGAATTGCCGGAACTGAAGTGAGTATATAATAAGATTGTGAAATGTCACTTGTGAGAGTTAAAGAATCTAAAAAGTTTCCGTCTTTATAACCTTTTAGGTGGCAAAAGAGAGCGCTGATGTCATCATTCTCGACGATAACTTCAGCACGATCGTCACAGTTGCTAAATGGGGACGTTCTGTTTACATAAACATCCAGAAATTCGTTCAGTTTCAGCTTACGGTTAATGTTGTTGCTCTGATTGTTAACTTCTCTTCAGCTTGCTTAACTGGTGGGTGACTAAGAATACCAATTCAATTTTGTTCTTTGAATTCTTTCAGATTTCTGAACTCAGCTCTTAATGATAATCTGTAGGAAGTGCTCCTTTAACTGCTGTACAGTTGCTATGGGTGAACATGATCATGGACACACTTGGAGCTCTTGCTTTAGCTACAGAGCCACCGAATAACGAGCTAATGAAGCGTTTACCCGTTGGAAGGAGAGGAAATTTCATCACTAATGCAATGTGGAGGAACATTTTAGGACAAGCCGTTTACCAGTTCATCGTCATTTGGATTCTCCAAGCCAAGGGAAAGTCTATGTTTGGTCTCGAGGGTCCTGACTCAACTCTCATGCTAAACACTCTTATCTTCAACTGTTTCGTCTTCTGTCAGGTAAAGAAAACAAAGAAAATCACAATAACAATCCTCAAAGCTAGAAAGATAGATTTTTGATATGACTTTGGTTCTGAAACTTTCAGGTGTTTAACGAGATAAGCTCGCGAGAGATGGAAGAGATCGATGTTTTCAAGGGAATACTGGACAATTATGTCTTTGTGGTTGTGATCGGTGCAACAGTGTTCTTTCAGATCATAATCATTGAGTTCTTGGGCACATTTGCAAGCACAACACCACTACCAATAACTCAATGGATCTTCAGTATCATCATAGGTTTCTTGGGTATGCCAATCGCTGCAGGATTAAAGATGATTCCTGTTTGATCAATCCATCGAAATTGGCGCGAAACCGCTCTTTAAAGATATCTATTATATCTCTTAGACCAGTTACTTCAATTTTTAAAACAGACAAAAATCTTCTTCTAACAAAGTTTTTGCTTTTTGCAATTACTCTGTTTTTCATAATCGACTTTTTAAGTTTTAAGTTCCATAGGGCTCTCTATTAAGGACAAACATCTGATTTCTTATTTCACCATTTTTGTAAAACTCTCTGTTTCTTTGAAATGACACTTCTCTTTTTATCTTTTGGAATCTAATTTAGGTCTATCTATATTGAATGATAAATGCTACCAAAAAAAAAAATGACATAGAAGAAAACCGAGGAAGGAAAAAGTTAAAATAAGGAAAATAATTTTTTTGGGTACAAAATTGTTAGCTAGCCAACAGATTGTAATTTGATAGTTCAGAAAAAATTCTCTGAAATGAAGTCATGGCTTTTAGAGGGAGCCTCTTCTCCTGACATCATCTCTTTCAGTCAAAACTGATTCCCTAAAACAATTCAAAAGCCTGTCAATCTCAAAACTGTAATAAATAACAGAAACTCTTCTTTAAGAAAAATTCAATTTTTTTATGTGACCAAATTTAAGGTCTCTATGAAGTGAAAACGATTTTTTATATTGAGAAAAAAACCAGTATTCTATAGTCATTTACCTACAATATAGGCATACATATAGGTAAATATTATTTTTATGTGAACATTAGACAGGTAAAACATTCTATATTCAATTGTTTACTTTGGCTTTGTGATAATGTGAAGAAATGTTCATAAAAATAAACGACTAATATCTAGAGTGAAAATATAAATTACTCAAATATTAGTTATCTTGTCATCTTCCAATCTTACTAGTCTCCAAACCAGTGTGAGATTTGTAACTAAATTGTGTTACCCGTGAATCTCATGTCTACCAAACAAAAAAAGAGAACAGAAACAAAATAGTTTAACCCAATGATGATAATAAGAAATAAAAATTAACAATTGGGACCTACAAATATTGAATGAAAGATAGGCAAGAAAAAAATTCAGAAGCATTTACTAGTTCTTGGTGAAGTAAAGCTTGACCCCTTTATGCTTCTTGATTTGTTGCAGATCTCTTAGAGCAACCACATTGGCCTCACACACATTATCTATAATTGAATACTGAGTCAGTACTGCTTACTTCTTAATTTGTAAGTTTTTTTTTTTTGGTAATAATTTTTTTAATTAATTCTAATAATTTTGGATCTAAAGCTTTTATTAATGAAACCAAACTTTGGATCCCTTTGTTGTAATGACACAGTTGTTTCTCACTCACACAAGTAGTCATTGCGTTGTTTCTTCATTCTTTTATATATATATATATGTGTATTTTTTCTTTTTTTCCAACTGCTTTCCATCGCCCAAAATTTTAACATTAGTTATAAACTTATAATATGTACGAGTACGATGCGCTTTTTGACTTGGGGCGTAGAGAAGTACGAAAGCTTTAAAACATCACATGCAATTTTCTGTATAAATTAGGGTTTCATCTTTAGATTCCAAGCATTGATCCTTAGTGTTCCACAACAAGTTTTTGGTTTCTAAAATACTAAGAAAAAGTTATTGGAAAATTGAAATATATGAATTTTAGTTTAATATGATCGACTGATTATCATCTGATCAATGTATTTTTGGATTTCTTCGTTTTAATTTTAGTTAGTACTTTATATTAGAAATAAGTAACAATTTTTTTATAAACAAGAAACTAGTTTTTGATTTGATATTTGTTTACTATTTATTTTTATTTTTCTAAGCTATTCATAACATGAAACGATCACAAAGGACGGTGTTAAAAAAAGATAAAGACAATAAATATTAAAAATATTAAAAAAAAAAAAAAAACGAAAAAGACGGATGAAACCAAATCACTGGCACTGCAGCTATTGGTCTATAACTATTCACCCTTTCTGTTTCTCTTATTTATTTACAATCAGCCCTCACATTTTCTCGTTTCTTTCAGAGAAATCCCTAATGTTTTAATAGTCATATTTTACCCCAAAAAATTGATCATCAAAGACCTTCTCATATGGAACCTCTCTATATGAGTTACTTCAAACAAAAAAGTTGAAATAACCAATGTCTCCAGTCCATATTTTTCTTCTCTCTATAATAAATTGATTGAATATAAAAACCAAATCAATATGTTGCCAAAAAAAAGAAACCAAATCAATATAAGCCAAAACTCCAAGAAGAAATAAACTCTCTTCAGAGCCTACGCATTCTCTTGGCTGCAGAAGTTTGATCAGAAGAATCATCATCAAAACACAATCGACGTTTTGCGCCGCCACTTCCTGAAGCCGGCGGTTGTATATCGCCGCTGCGGGAAACTGCTACTTTAGGAGGAGGTGCATATGTTTCTTCTCCTCAATCTCTTGCATTCTCTTATAACACAAATATACATTCTCCTACAAAACAAATTCCTCAATCATTCTCTTAAAGATTCAAAACAATCTAAAAAACCAAATCCACAATAAAAAAAAGGTTAGTACATTATCATTAGAAGTCCACCAAGAGACTGATCCAAACTTGTTCACCATTTCTTCTCTTGTCAGTGATGAAGCTAACATTACAGTAGCAGCAGCAACAACAAAGTGCCTATAATCCGTAAAGCTAATCTCTATACACATTAAAAAAATGAGGAAAATTTTTTTTAATGATCTTCAACAAAAATGTAGTAATGATAAGATTTGAAAAGATCTTTAAGATTACCTTTAGTAAAAGCAAGAAGAGATTCAGAAGATCTTAACAAAACCAAATCTTTAGAAAGAGATTGGTTAGAGTGAAAAGGAGAGATTTGAGCAATAAAGTAGTTGAAGTAATGAAAAGGAGTGATTAAGTTCATCTTCCAATCCAATGTAGATAGAATCATCAATTCAGTTTTGAGAATGGCATGGGTTTGAAAACGAAATCCTGATCTTGAGGGTATTGTGATAATCCAGGAACAATTCGTTCCTCCGTTTTAGCAGCTAATGATAAACAAGCTACTGATAACAGTCAAATCGCCCATGATGATTCATCTCTCTGCAACTTCATCAAGTTTAGATTTTTATCAATCAATCAATCAATCAGATGAAAAAGTAGAGATTTTTTTATGATTTACTTACGCCGATGAATCTTCTCTTGAGGAATAGATCCAAGTAAGAAACTGCAATGTAAGCTGTTTGATGTTGGAATCCAAATCTTGTTCTTGTCTGAAACAACAAATCAATCCAATCAGATTAAGAGGATAGTGAATACAAAATAAAAATCTGAAATTTGGGGTTTTGTTTAAGTGATTATGGACAGTGAGAATCCAATTGATAGCAATCAATATATGAGAAGACGACGTCGTTTTCAAGGGTTCGGTTTCGAATCGCTGATTTTCTTTAAGAACAAGCTGTGCCACATAATCTTCATCATCGTTCGTATTCATAGCAAAGTGAGGATTTTTTGGTTCAGATCTCTCAATGGTTTCGTTATCATCATCTTCGTTAAGAGAAGATTCGGATTCGTGGCAAATAAGGAGATTAGAGAGAGCGAGATTGTCTCTGATTGGCTCATCCATTTGACTGAGATGGTGGCGGCGACGGAGATACAAGTCTTTGGTGTGTCCGTACACATCAAAGAGAAGAGAAGATAAGAGAGAAATAAAAATGGAAAATTGAGGAGATGTTTTTAATAGAGAGGGTTTGCTAAGCTATCGCAGTGAATTTAGAAGCTAAATCTTTGGGTATTTTTTTATATTTTATTTTCCATAGTTTTTGATTTTGGGAATTTAGGAGTGCCGAGAAAAACAAAAGGAAAGAGTGAGAGAGAGAGTGGAAGAGAGGAGAGAGAGAGTCTCCCGCGTCTGGTGCCGCCAAAAATAAGTGGGGGAGAGAGAGGGGGGGGGGCGTTATTTAGCGGTTACATTTAAATTAAGTTCTTTTTTTCTTTGTTATATATATATATATATAAAATTTGTGTTTTATTTTCTTCATTAACCTATTTCATGTAATCACTTTTTTTTATTATGAGTCGATATAAAATCACGTATTTTTAAGGAATGATTATTACTCGGATTTTTTTATTTTTTTTTCTCCAGCAGGATTACTTGTGGTTGAAGACTTTTTGATGATATAAGTCAATTATGGTTCTTTTTAAATAACATTGTTTTTGTTCTGGAAAAATCTACGCTGATTATTTTAGAAAGTATATTTTATTCCCGTTATAAAGTTTGGAAAATATGATTACGCAAGCACATTTATGGTTTCTCAGCAAATAAAGTTGATTTGATTGAAATTACGGGACTGTTAAAATGTACTAATGTTTATTGTTTTTGTTGATTGTTTTATTTAAATATATTATTTTATAAAGCCTAATTTCTGTAAATAAATGTTAGTAAAACGCAAGGTTTATTTTTAGGTTATTAGGTTAGCGATTCTCAACTTTTTTTTTTCCCAACTTCTATAATGAAATCTGTGTTTTTTTTGTTTTTTTTTTTTTTGTAAAACCCCATAACCAAAAAAAAAAAGTAAATACTAATCTGTGTTTTTTCATCGAAAAACAAAAATCTATAATTAAATTTATACACATTCACGTTGTCAGAGCATCCGACAGACAATGTAAAACGTAGAATCCAGAATGGTGAACTTTGTAAATACTTTTAACCTTCCAATCTCGAATATATGTTAAGTTTCAAAATATAAGATCATCAAATTTAGTCTCAATATAAGATTTTATAAGGTTAAAACAGACAATTTTTTAAAAAAATATCTTTTTTATAAATATAACATTACAAATTCATTCAATCACAGAAAACTCTACGTACATAATACAAATGGTTACAATTAAATTTTGTATACAAAGTTGTAAAACATCTAATAAAACAAAAGAAAACAAAACAAATCTCTTAAACATTCTATATAGTAAAACAAGATAACAAATTCTGACAATTTTGTTATCTTGTTCATGCTTCTCCCCAATTGATCCATTCAAATAATAGTTATCCCTTTGAAATTTTGTGTAGAAAGTTGTATCCCATTTCAAACTAAAACATTCGAATTAAGATTTCTCATTAGTGTATTCCACGTACTCCCCCCTTCAAAGATAGTGGAATTTTAAGATGTCTGAATTAATATGTACGTTATTTTAAATAGAATAGTGAATAGAAAACAGAGGAATGGTTGGTTTATCTTATTTTCCAAATACTAAAATTTAACGACCTAAAAATTAATCTTCCATAGACGAAACTTATTAAGTTCAACAAATTATTGTGAAAAAACTGAAAATTTATTAACAATACAGTTTTTCATCGAAATTAGTGGGGAAAAGGCCATACCGTTGGGGTTCCACCAAAAATTAAAAAAGTATTCCATATTATTATTTCTGGTTAGTCATTTACAAAAATTTTTATACATCTACTGTAATTTATATATCATTCAAATTGTCTTCTTTTAAAAATACTTTTTTGTTTCCTCATCTGTTATTCGTGGTAGCGAGTAATGACTTCAATGTTAGGTAAGCTAGTATGACTCCTGTAGATGTTACAAGACACGAACAATGTTTATGAAAATTTATACGAAGATAAGATTAGTAGATGTACGTATAAGAGATCGTAGGTAGATACAGGACATATACTGTATGAGAATATTTATTGAGAAAAAAAAAAAAAAAAAAAAGTCACCATGAGTTTTGGAGATTTTGGTACCCTTTTGAGTTTTGATGCTTCAAGATATATTAGAGACAGGATCCGATGTATCGTTGATTATTTTCTTATCATCGTAAACCAACGGTTCCGATCTAACCTGTAATCTCCCTTAAATCTAAGAATTTATTTTCTTGCCGACCATTGTATTTTTAGAGGACTGGTCGAATTGGTATATGCTAAAGACGTTATTTACTGGAAACATAAATAACTGATTATCCAATCGATTCAAGTGTTATTTATACTATACTATTTATCTCATGTTAATAATGGAAAAAATAAACACTTTACTAACTTTTTAATTATTTAATTTAGTTTTTAATTTTAAAATAAAATAAATATTTGTTAATCCATCCGCGAATTAGTCTCCCATCTTTATATGTTTCTGGTCCCTTTTTGACATATATATAGGTTTCTCTTCCTCGTTTTGTTTTTAATACTTCTATATTGAATATTGATTTTAGGCATGGCTTTGGAGCCGAGTCATTCAATATATAGGATAATATTTTTTCTTCTTATATATAAAAGTAATATTTATAAGACTAGTTGTAAGAAAAGGGTATAAAACCAAGAAGACGCAAGATCCAAAATCTGCAACTTTTATGTGTATGTTAGTGAAGTATCAGCATTTGTTCGATCTCCCCCTAGATACAAGTAACATTCTTACATTATGTATTTTATAGACTATTTTGCATTTATTTTTTAACTTCTGACTTGTATTATTGTGCATTTCTATGTGAATCTATAGTGAATATCAATTATATATCATCTATTATATAATGCTAAAAAGTCTCTGAGATAAAGAAATCGATTTATCTATTTTAAACTCTTTTACTAACTATAATATACATACTTGCATGGCTGTGTATTTTATATCTACGAATTTAAGAAGATATCTGCAATTTCCAAGACTGACCGGAATTATAACGGTGATGACCTTTCAGGATATATAAATCACTTGACAACAATATTGGGTCGTTATACCAAATCGCTTGGTGAATTTGAATTTCTATATCGCTTTTGGGAGAAACATACTTATTTTTGTCTTCTTTTGCTATTTTTTTTCCTATGGTTGTCTCTCCTTGTTGAGAATGAAAGAGTATTGTGGTCTATTTTATTCACAGTTGATAAAGTTATTTTGTGGAAAAATAAAATGTAGTATATTAGTAATTGTCAAACTACACATCAAACGTGACAAAAGAAACGGCTATCTCTGAACATAGAGATTCTTAATAAACAGAGATCGTAACCAAACATAATTTGATCACAACTAACAAATCTAGGGCACCTAACACGTTACACACATTATTTAAATATACTTCTTATTATTATTCCTTTCGAGGTGATTAAAATTTATTCATATTATAGCAAAAAGTTTTTGCCAAAAACAAAGAAACTCGGTCCCTCTATTTCCACAAGAAGGTCCTGAGAAAATACACACTTTCAAAAATCAAATGTACGATGATGAAATATAGAGATGAGATATGATATAATCATATAAAATTGATGGTGGAATGATGCGCACGTGACAATAACTACAGTGGAGGAGCGTCGGTCACGTGCGAAAGGCTGGATTGCCTCAAAAACGAAGAAGAAGAAGACAATCCAAAACTCATTGTATGATACAATATAGTAGTATTATAAACTATATTGTATAATAAAATATGATAATTAAGATAAGTTTCCATAAGGAGTTATAAAGTAACAAAATATTACTGTGCCCATATAGTCTGTGCCATGTGTTGAATTTCTTTGGGGCTTGGTGCCCATCTAAGTGGAACCTTTGACTGGTGAAGTTTTTTTACGATTCCAAGACGATCAAAGTTTGACCAAATATTTCTATTTACGTGTGTCCGATTTATATAACTTAGATACAGCTTGGAATTTGATAAGTAAATTTTTATTTTTTTGGGACCTTTTTTCTTGTGTAACAACTAACAAGTGTTAGGTGGGAAAGCATCATGGTTTTAGCGAGAGAACATTTATTTGATTTATTAAACACTTGATAAGTAAAATTTCTTTTAACTACTATAATCACGAATACAATATGATTTTCATTTTTCTTATAATATATTTTTCATTTATTTACAAACAATTGCAATTAGAAAGAATTATAGATCTCACTACAAAGTAGCTCAATCTCTCCCCCGGATGAACCATATAGCCAAGAGAAACCATGAACCAGAATAGAAGAGCTTGCCCCACCCATGAGTAAATATTTCATAGTAGCCTCATTAGTCGTACATCTTGTTCGTTTGATTGGATAATTATTAATTAATTATAAATGCATCATAATAAATACTTATAAGTTACAACTCTCAAATTGAGTAGATGAGTAAAACAGATCATTAGGCACCTAACTCTCAAAATTCATACCCGTTGTTGTGTACGGTTTGCAATTTTTTTCATGTTTGATCCTCCAATATAGTAGTATAAGAATAAAAGTAAATAAGCACATCACAACTTATGGGAACTAATAAAAGAAGTCTTGAAACTCGTGTGAAACTCCTAGTTCACGCTTTAGCCTACCTTGAATTCTATCTATAATGATACTGCTCATTTAATTGTCAATTTTTTACACACATCCATTTTTATTTCATCTAACTCGTTTAAAGGAATCAATATATCAATATATGTATGTACAAACTTTGCCAGCTGAGCTAATTATAACAACAACAAAAATGCAAATAATTAGAATTCTACTTATGCTTGTTATGTTGTATCAATTGATTAGAATAGGTAGACAAAGAAGACAAAAAAGCAATTACCATTTCGTTACGAACAACAATAACAAGAGGTTTCACCATGCTCCATACATTATGTATACAAATACACATACGTTTCATGATTTTGAATTTACTCATATGCATAACTCGTTTCTTTAGACCAGAAAAAAAAATGCATACATATTTTTCATATTCATTTTTATCAAACTATTTGTTGTTATGCATATAAAAGAAATTCCAGAGACAGTAAAGATGGTAATCATATCCAATAAACAAAAATTGCGGAGTTCGTAAATCAAATAAACCTTTATAATGCTATTTGCGGTAATCTTTTACCGGAGAAATATTTTAGGTTCAGTAGTATTAGCATATCGGGGTATGACTAATAATGGGCCTAAAACTAATTGTAAATTGTGACCCATATTTATCGAAGCGTTTCTTCAGACCCATTATTATATCAGTGGACCCATGTGTAAGCGTACCCATTACCCAATCTACTTAATTGAGGTCCATTATGTAAAATCTCTTCTTCTTTTTTTAGTTTCTTCTTCTTCTTTTTTTTCCTCTTCTTTCCGATTTTAGAATTTTAGAATACGAAGAAAGCAATTCATAACCGGAGCACATCAACCATTGTTGTCCTAGGTAAAACTAAAAATGATCCAAATATATATTATTTTTCTTGGTATGACCAAATAGATATGGTTGATCTTTAATAAAATGGAAGTCAGTTTAAGGTGGACAAACGAAGAATCATTTTCTCGGAAAAAGTATTAAGATCATATATCTTAAAATACTAAAACCTATACAAAAAGATAGGAGACATGAGTTAATCTGGATTTACTTGGAAACTATAAAATTTAACTGAGTAGAAGAATAGGTTATAATTTAATATTTTGTTTATTTTAAAAATATTCCATGATTTGTGTTAATCTTTTTATAGATTTCAATCTTCTAAATATATGAAGAGTTACACAAAAACAAAGTTGATTCACACATAACAAATTTAAGGTTTTCTTAAGTGAAACTTTTATGGATATATATATTAGTACTAAAGAAGAGAAAGTGTCCCAGAACAAATTTTAAGGTTTTTTTTTTGTTGTTGTAAATTTTCCTACTTTGTCATATTAGTACTAAAGAAGAGAAAGTGTCCCAGAACTATACGAAGAGATCACCGTGCCAGCAACTTACACACAGTCACACACTCATGAGTCATGACCAAGTATATCAAAAGTACTCTATCTTTTAGTTTAGGGCTGAGTCAGTGGATAATTATTTCATTACTTATAATAAGTTATAGTTGACCTTCGCTTTATTTTAATCATACTTTTTCGCGAAAAGGCAATATGACGTATTACACAACATAATCCGACAAATTAAACAAAACTAATGTTATCAATAACCTTTGTTTTTAGTAAAATATTTACTTCTTCTTTTTTTTCTTACCCATAACCTATTAGTACATATCACAAATGTTACATGACCAATTATATTATCTTCCTTTTTTTTGTTTTATTTAAAAAACATAGTCGTCGTTTTATGTAATTGGATGGATTTCTTTGAACACATGTTTTATACTAATCACATGGCTTATTAATTTCGACAGAATACAACATATCGCTATTAATGAAAAATATATCATGGTCGGCCAAAAGAAAAAGAAAATATATCATGAGAAATTAATGACATGTTTTCCACCTATTTTACTGTGAATAATTTTCTGATTTCAGTAAGTAATGAGTAAACCGACCCACGAGATTGTAATATGTTCATTTCGTTACAAGACCATAAACATAGACGACCACAACATTCAATAGGCTGAAACCTTCTAATACTATAGGTTAAATAATTTGTTTTTAATGTAGACTACATAATACATGACTCGGATCTGACGCTTCAAGTATTATAATATTTATCGAATCTTAACTACACCAATTTATTTTCCTTCATAAAATAATCTGTGTGTTATTTTGTTACGTTGACATCTATTTTTTTTTTATTTGATTTTAACATCTCTGAACGTAACGTACTATCCACAATGAAAATATGATCCTATTTCAATTTCCCAGCCTATATCATATGATATGATTCTATTTCAATATTTTGTTGCGCTGCATCTATTTATTATTAAGATTTATAAAAAAAATCATGAGTTAATTTTGTTCAAATTTGACGAACAACTTTATTTACACTACAGTTTTATGGTCTTTTCAACTCTTATTCTGTTGATTTTGATACTAAATTATTTCCGTTTGTTACGTAATACTTTATGTAGCCCCACCAGTTCCCAACAAATCATATTTATTCTATTTGGTTTAATGAAATCCGACACACTATTCGTCTAATTCACTTCTGACCACATAATTAAGATGTATGAATAATAATTATTTAATGACTTGGATATAATTTGAACAGAGTAGGAATGAATACAAAAGAATTTGCCAAAAAAAGACTAAAACTGGATAGAACTAAAAAGTGAGTGATTAGGAAAAATTCGTCTGACGTGGATATGAATCATCAGTACTTATCTCCTCCTATATTTGAAACGATCCTCTCTGTAGGACCCATTTCGACGTGTTCACATTTCCGATTTTCCAACCATTACAATATATTAAAAAATTAAATACATTTATTAATTTCAATTAGACCAAAGTAATAATATAAATAGTCTCCCGCTCGCTAGCTTTGTTCTTTTTCTTATTTTCCTTTCTTGAAAAATCTCACACAGCTCATTTTCTCCGCGTTCACGTTTTATTTTCTCGGGAAAATTCCTCTTTTTTTCAAGATTCTCATATCTTAGTTGTGAATCTGCAAGTGAAGTTGAAACAAATTTATAAACTGATCAATATCTGAATTTAAACTCAAAATCTGTAAGTCCTGTTTTTGTGTTTTTCTTTCATAGATCTATGAAATTGAAATCCGCAATATATGTTTGGTTTTATTAAAATCTGTTTCTATAGATCCGATATTTAGATTTTATTCATTTCAGATTTCATAAAACAGAGGATTCTGAATCTGATTTCTTCTTTGACTTGTTACAGAAGACAAAGCAAATGGAGAACATCGACGATTTCTCACCGGAAAATGTTTCAGCACCACCACCTCCTCCTCCTCCGGTTAAGAAACCGAAGAAATCAACGGATCTGTTTTTGCAAAGCTTTGTTTCTAAAGCTACAAGTGATTCATGGGATCGTATGTTTGATGAAGCTCATGGAGCTGATGTTTTAATTCATACAGATGATAATGGTTTGATTTACGCACATTCTAATGTCATCGTAAGTTTCTCTTAATGATTAAATCAAACACATAAATATTAGTAACGTATTAATTATATTGAAATTTTAATATAAAGTATATGTTACTTTGTAATTAGGGAATGGCTTCAGATGTAATCAAAGGAATGATGAAGCAAGATAAGAGAAAATCTCATCGTAAATCAATCTCAATCCTTGGTGTTCCTCACGACGCTGTTCGAGTTTTCATTCGATTCTTGTACTCTTATCGGTAATTAACTTCTTCTTAATCTAAGATATAATAATCTTTAAGTTACATACTTAACATTTTTGTTTCTTGCTTTGTTTATGCAGTTATGAGAAAGAAGATATGGAAGATTTTGCTATACATCTTCTTGTGTTATCACATGTCTACGTGGTACCACATTTGAAACGATTGTGCGAATCGGAATTCGAAAATGTTTTGCTCAACAAAGAGAATGTGATTGATGTGTTTCAGCTAGCTCTTCTTTGTGATGCTCCTCGTCTTGGTCTTCTCTGTCACAGAATGATTCTAAAGAGCTATGAAGAAGTTTCAACTTCTCAAGGATGGGAAGCAATGAAACAAAGCCATCCTAGACTTCAAAAGGAGCTTATTCGCTCTGTCGCTTACGAGCTTAATGTAATGAAGCAAAGAAGCAAGAAACAGAAAGAGATACAAACATACACACAGCTATATGAAGCAATGGAAGCTTTTGTTCATATATGTAGAGAAGGATGCAAAGAAATCGGTCCAACAAAGATCGAAACACCGCATGTCTCGTGCGGATTTGAAGCATGTAATGGTTTAGAGAAGTTGTTGAAACATTTGGCGGTATGCAAACTGAGATCAATCCCTGGTGGTTGTAGCCGTTGCAAGAGAATGTGGCAGCTTCTTGAGCTTCATTCACGTATTTGCGTTGACTCGGAACAATGTAAAGTCCCTCTTTGCAGTAATTTCAAGGAGAGGATGAAGATACAAAGCAGGAAAGATGAGAAAAGATGGAAACTTTTGGTGAAGAATGTTTTGAGCACCAAGAGAATTGGAGGATCTCCATTCTTTTTGCAGGCTATTGATGTTACTATGTGACAATTTTTTCATCACTTAGATATGGAGGTTGCATATATATATTTATACATGTACACATAGGTTGCAGATTCTTTGTAATGATAGATGAGAGATTCAAATTACAGTGTCTAAAAACAATCTCTCTTCCAAACCAAAGATCCAATATTCGGCCCGTTCAAGCCTGGTCCAAACCGGCCCGGTTTATCCTAATTATAAGGGAAATATAGAACTTGAGTTCTTCAATGTTCTTCATCATCACTCATCAGTAGTTACAATTGATGTTGAAGAAGAAACTTCAACTATTTCTCTTCTCTCCGACACATTTTGAGTTTCATCCATTTTCTGCAAAACCAAGCTCCCTTAGTACTTAAGCACAATCTCTCAAATCCATAATCTCCTGTATTGTTATTTTTCAAGAACAGAATATACCTTCTTATTTACAGAATGACTGTTCGTTAGCTCGTAGAGTTTACGCATCATCATCTCATGTTCAACCTGAAAGAAAAAAAAAAAAAAATTTCATCGGTTTGACGATCTCTCTCTCGTCTTTAATAACATCATAATAAGCTCATTAAAAGAGTTTCTTTATTCATAACACCTCGAGTTTTTGGAGTTCTTGCGTCATGGACTTATGAGCTTCTTTGAGTAATTCATTCTGCTTCTCCAAATGACTTTTTTCCACAATAAAAGAGGAATTAGGTTAACAACAGTTACTTAAGTATACAGATTATGAGTAACAAAGAAGCTACAAATGTATAACGAGAATTACTTGAGCATATCACCAGTATGTTGCGGGTCCATCCTCACAAACGATTGATTGCAAAAGAGAATGCTGTTGATCTTAACGATTTATTCTATGGAATTAAGTCGAAAGTAAATATGATCAGCGACGCAATAATTCTAGTTTAACTAACATCTCCCATACAATAATTCTACTAACAAGATCATACTCCACATTGAGAAGATTCTATTTTATAGATAATCATACATATACAAATAGATCATAGATTAAAAATTCAGTGCTTAACTGTACAAAGGACTGTGTAACCAAGAATCAGATAACATATCATCAACAATAGCTTAAAAAAAGAAGACTCTTTACTGCCACACAAAAACGTATCTCTTGATAAATCTCAAAGGACGAAAAAAAAGATACAGAACGAAAGATTAAAGAGAAAAGAGAAAGATCCAAAGAGTTAGAGAACAACAAGGACAAGACACTAAAGTTTTATGTTTCGTCGAAAAAAATATAATAAAAAAAAAGGGGTTATAAGAAAAGGAACACCTAACTTGGACAATTCATCGAGCACTTAGTGCGCAAAACCTATTGACTCTCCTCAATCACAATTCACCAATATCAACGATACTTTGCGATTTTAAACAACAGCCCACTAAACGAATCATCGAAATTCAAGATTTTTATACCTTCAAAGCCGAATTTTAAACCCTAATTATCCAGGGATAACTAACACACACAACAAATTTGCAAAATAAAGGTTATGAATTGGATCGAAAAACCTTACCAGGACGGAAGGATCGATGTAGATCGTAGAAGAATCGCTATTCACGAGAGCGAAATTACGCGAAGAAGATCAATTCGGACATCTCACTTTTCAATTTTCTCGATTTTGAGAAAAAAAGAAAATTGCCTCTTTTTATACGTATCCTCGCTCTCCACATACTGTTGCCGCCAAGACGCCGAACCCTCTGTCACGGCCAGAAGATTCCTTTTTTTTTTAAGACTAGAGAGGATACCATTTATTTTTATTTAATTTTTAAAAATATATAAATGGAGAAACTTCTGTTTTAGGTATCCAATCAGGAAAATATATGAGTAGAGGGATCTACTGATTTGATAAGATAAATATAAAAAGACATAAAACAACAAATTGGAGTAAAATATATTCACAAATTTGGTAAACAGAAAATACAAGATGGTCAATTTCAAAACTTCTCGCAAATCTATATACTCTTTCTGTTACTAATTGATCATATTTCTAGTATTTTCACAGATTTTAATAAATTTTTTAAAATGAAAATTTTAACCTTATTTTTATTAATTAAATTTGATTAAAAATAATTATGATGAATTAAATAAAGGCATAATAAAAAATATAAAGCTATTTATGCATAGAAAATAGAAAAATTGCATCTTTTGTAAACAATTTTTTTTCTTATAAATATGGTCAAATTTGAAACAGAGGGACTATATTTTTTTGTTAAAAAAAAAACTTAAATTTTCAAATCTATAAGTTATACATGTTGTAACTTATTTTATGCATTGTTTAAGTTGTCCATCAATTTCTTCATCAGCACATTGATGCTTCGTTGCATTTTGAAATCCCATTACTTTCATTAGTTATCCTGTTTTCTGATTTTCACACGAATGGAAAAACAAAATTAATACACCTTTATGCTGTATATCTTTTGTTTTTGTAATGCCAACTTAAACAATAAACTCAAATAATATCGTGGAATTTGACTGATTGACATAGAACAAATTAAAGCAGAGTTTGACAGCTAAACTTTTAATAACACGGACTCGACAACATCAACCATTTATAATAGAATACTAAACCACAGTAAACCAACATTGATATCACACAAACAAAATGCAACATAAACAAAGAAAAAAAAAGGTATGAAATTCAAAGAACGCTTTGTTCAAACCTTGTTAATACCGGAAATATAAGCCAAAAATAATATAACATGGGGTTTACAAAAATTACCGAGTGAAAATTCAGCGAATTAAATTGATAAACTATCGATGATGGTTTACATAGATTATACGGTTATGATCATTTTAATCCCAAATATGAATTTAGTACAAAATAAACTGAGGAAAATTGGGGGAAAAGAAGAGATAAAGGCTGGTTAAAAAGGAGAAGCATGGACCACGTTTTGGTGGTTCCCATAATCACACGAGTACTCGTCCATATTGTAATTAGGTAACATGTTGCTTTCGACTTTCCTATCGATTCATTTGTTCAATACTTTGGGAAAGAAAATTCTGATCAAATAATGTTGATTCTAATCATTTAATTTTCTGAACATTATACTACCAAATTACGGCAAACGCATTTGAGGAAAATTAAATGATTAGAATAAGATCGATGTTGTAAGAATTTTGTGTTATTACACTGGAATAAGTTTTTTTTTTTTTTTTAAAGCCCCTAAAATGAGGTTGTTAGTTGTTACATATTTGATATTTCCACATCGATCAAAAATATATAGAAAAATATTAAAATATGCATGCCGTAATTTTAGGTGAATTTCGTATCGATTAAAAATATATATATTTGACAAAGTTTTTTTTTTGGTTGAAAATACATACTTTACAAAGTTAAACAATTAACATACACAAAAGTGCATTTAGACTTAAAGAGAATCATCATTAGTTCTTGTTTCTGACTTCCTAATGGTGTTTTATTTATTAGTTTTGGGCATTTCGAAACTTATGCCAATTCCTTCGCAATCTTAGGCCATGTGCTTTGCTATAATCACACGAATATTTTGTAGGAAATCCCTTTGATTATAAATTTATAAAAATATTGCATTTTAAATCTAGATTCAATATGTATCAGGATTTGATCAATTGGTTGGCAACTTAACCTGAGAAAAACCTGTATGCTATCTCAATCATGTTGAAATCCATTCTTATATGATTGTACATTTTCAATTTATACAACTTGTTTTACTAAAAAAATTATACAACTTATCACACATCTATTACTTTATCACAAATAAAATATACAAGTTTTAAAAGATAAAAAAATCATGTGGTCTAATCTCTAGTTTGTTACTATCAATTAACACTCTTAGATTTCATTAAACTATATATTGTAAACAAAAACTATATACTATCATTAAAACTAGCAAAATGATGTCGATCGAAACATTTACTTTATCACTAAACTAGTATATCCGAAGTATATGATAATTAATCTGATGAATTATAAAATTATATAAAAGGAAAAAAAAATCAAAGAGGGAAATATATTGGATAATGTAAATAGATTCGTTTGAGATGTATAAACCATGTGAAGATGAAAGAGCAATGAATCGACTTCCAACTCCTTAAGTTGGATTCTTATTGGCTACCACATGCATCGCAGTCGTACCCTTTGTCATCTATTTATCTAATACTAATCTTTGAGGGTCTACAAAATCAATTTATAGCTCAATCTAATCAAAGAATGTTTCCTACAACAACCCAGAAATTAAATTGAGGTCCAAATAGGTTTTGAAACTCTTTGACTTCCTTAGTTATTAATATACTTATGTGACTCACAATTTCACACGTATATACATGTAATAATTTCCTGTAGTATCATCACAAGAATCACAAAATGGAAGATATTGGTCTGATGATAAATTATTCACTAAAATGTTTATAAATGATCATTGTTATTATATATATAAAATTTATAAATTATATGGATGGATGAAAAAGCAGAGATTGATTTAGAAATTAGAAATAAATAAATAAAAAAAGAAAAGGTGGAGAAAAAAAAGAAAGGAAAAGGAAAGAAGAAAACATATCCTGAAAAGAAGGTAAGTTTGTCTGAAGAGAAGGGGGCACACCAAGCAAGTGCTTTGTCAGATTTCGCGTGCCATTTTCTTCACTCAACACAAAACTCTCTCTATCTCTTCTTCTTCGTCTTCTTCTTCTTCTCTCTTTCAGTTTTTTTTGGCTTCTTTCTTCTTCTTTTTTTTTTCTTTTTAATTTTCAAAAAATAAGAAAGTATCGATTTTTATAACGAAAGGTCACTGTTTTGATCGTCTAAGAAAATTTAAAGTTAGAATCTTTTATCATCAACCTGATCTGGGTCGTGTGAAGAGAAGGCTTCTTTCTTGGTTTCTAGCGCCATTTTGTGTTCAAGGATTTAAAGATCAACTACTACAGCTCATTCTTTTGATGTTATCTGCTTTTGTGGGGCTCTCTTCCTTTCTCAAGAGAGAGAAATACACAAGTCCGATTTATATAGCTCTTTTGTGCTCTTATTAGTTGGCTTCTGAGTTCTCAGGGAAATAAAGAAGAAAGAAAGGTACGTTCTTGTGGTGAATCCAATTTTGCAATTTGATGAACTTAGGGTTTTTAAGAATCGAATCGATTTGTGTGTGTGTTTTTTTTTTTTTTTAATGTTTTAAGTCCTCTTGTACTGTGGTAAACGATCTCTGCCACTAAATGTTTTTTGGTTAGATTCTTTTTTAACAAACATCCAAAAAGATTTGATTCATCTTGTCTATTGAATAAGTGACAATCTTCAAATCTTTCTCTGTTTTTATCTTTGATTCTTGCAGGTTACTTACTAGTACTAAACGACGACGCTTTTGCCATCACTACACATTAACCCACAAAAGAAGATTCAAGCTTTGGATTCGTTTTGTTTTTGTTAATTTTCACAACAGTCGACGACTAAAATAAACAGATTTTAAAATAAAGGGTTTCACGTGTTTCTGTGTTTGTGAATGTGTGAAGCACTTAGAAAAGAGCGAAAAAGAATTTGATTATTTTTTTTTTAAAAATATAGAGTTTTATCTCTGGTGATGTGTGTCAGTCAATTCGAGCTTTGAGTGGGTGTTTTGTGCATCTCTAAGTTTTTTTTTTTGGTTCTCTTTTTTATAAATTTTCTTTCTTTATCTTTCTATAATGTTCTCTTTGAGATGTGAGACTCCATTAACATTGTTTCCTTAAGTGTGACTCAAGAACCATTTTGGATTGAAAACACAGTTTTAAGTCTTTTCTTTTTTGAGATCTCTTCTTTGGTTTCTTCATCATGAAGTTCATGAAACTTGGATCCAAACCTGATTCGTTTCAATCTGAAGGAGACAATATTAGGTTTGTGTTCAAAGTCCTCATCTTTACCTTCTCCGTTTTGGTTCTTGGTTTATAAACAATGTTGGTTTTGTCTGAAATATGGATCTGAATATGTCATCTGTGTGGTTGTTTAATCTAACAATTTACTTTGTTAATCTCTGTTCTTAAAGGTATGTATCAAGTGAGTTAGCAACTGATGTAATTGTGATAATTGGTGATGTCAAATTCTATCTTCATAAGGTAAACAAACACTGAAATATTTAACCTTGTTGCCTTATAGAGAAAGATTCAATTCTAATGAAAAGTTTTGATTTTTATTTGCAGTTTCCGTTGCTTTCAAAAAGTGCACGCTTACAGAAACTAATCACAACATCATCATCATCAAATGAAGAGAATCAGATTTATCATCATGAAGATGAGATTGAAATAGCAGATATTCCTGGTGGTCATGCTTCATTTGAGATCTGTGCTAAGTTCTGTTACGGTATGACAGTTACTCTAAACGCTTACAACGTTGTCGCTGCTCGTTGCGCCGCTGAGTTTCTTGAAATGTATGAAACCGTTGAAAAAGGTAATCTTGTTTACAAGATTGAAGTTTTCTTGAACTCTAGTATACTCCAAAGCTGGAAAGATTCAATCATCGTGCTTCAGACAACGAGAGCTCTGTCTCCATTCTCTGAAGAGTTGAAGCTAACGGGACGTTGTCTCGATTCGATAGCCTCTAGAGCTTCCATCGATACTTCGAAAGTCGAATGGTCTTATACTTACAGCAAGAAGAAGAATATTGACAACGGATTGAGGAAACCACAGGCTGTTCCTAGAGATTGGTGGGTTGAGGATCTTTGTGATCTTCATATAGATTTGTATAAACGAGCGATCGCTACAATCGAAGCAAGAGGGAATGTTTCAGCTGATGTTATCGGAGAAACATTGAACGCTTATGCGAGTAGAAGGATTCCAGGATTCAGCAAAAGCAGTTCGGTACAGATCACTGACTTTGCGAAATACAAAGCTTTGACTGATTCGATCATTGAGCTGATTCCTGATGAGAAACGTAGCGTGTCTTCAAGTTTCTTGACTAAGTTATTGCAAGCTTCGATCTTTCTTGGTTGTGATGAAGCTACAGTGTTAAAGAACAGAGTTGGCGAGCGGTTAGATGAGGCGAATTTGGGTGATGTTTTGCTTTATGATGTTGAGTTAATGCAGAGCTTAGTTGAGGTTTTCTTGAAATCCCGGGACCCGAAAGAAGATGATGTAACCGCAAAAGCAGCCGTTGCTAAACTTGTTGATGGTTATTTAGCTGAGAAGTCGAGAGATTCCGATAATTTGCCTCTTCAGAAGTTCCTCTCACTCACGGAAATGGTCTCTAACTTCCCGAGACAGTCTCATGACGGAGTTTACCGCGCAATCGACATGTTTCTTAAGGTAAAAGAAAAAACTCTTAGTCTAAACATATTTTCATTCAGAATCTTATTATTAACAATGCTTAATACCTAATCAAATATCTGTGTTAAATCAAGATTTAGACATTTACTAATTCAAGATTTGATCAAGTTACTAATCAAGATTTTTGATATTCATGAAATGATCTTATCATCAGGAACATCCAGAGATCAACAAGAGTGAGAAGAAGAGAATCTGTAGGCTAATGGACTGTAGAAAACTATCGGTAGAAGCGTGTGCACACGCGGTTCAAAACGAGAGGTTACCAATGCGTGTAGTGGTGCAAGTGCTCTTCTTTGAACAAGTAAGAGCCAACAACAACAACAACGGTTCATCATCGACTGGAAACAGTACGCCAGAGATTATTCCTGCTTCGAGATCGACAAATACGGAAGAAGACACAGAGTGTTGGGACACAGAGGATATAAAAGCATTGAGAGGTGAATTAGCAAATCTAAGACTCGCAAAGAATCAACAACAAGAGAAGAATAATAACAAAGGGAAACTAATGAAAGGAGGAGGATTGGGAGTTTCTAGAGTGTTCTCAAAGCTTTGGTCTGGTAAAGAGAGAAGTGGAGAGATGATGATGAGTAGCTCAGGGACTTCAAGTCCTGGTTCTGTTAATGATGACTCTAAGTCTTCTTCTTCCACAAGTAAGAAGCATTAGCCCTTAAGAAGCAAAAACAAGTCTTTTTAGGCGCTAAAATGTTTCATCCGTTGACTAACTTTTCTCGTTGCTTTTAGATTCAATTTCTCAGATGTTACCATTTTATTCCCTTGTGGTCTTCTTCCTTAGTAGCTTTGGTTTTTTTCATTTGCTTTGTTGTCACTTTAAAATGGAAGTGTTTAAAAAAAAATGGTTCTTGATAATAAGAAAATGGAGAAGTTAGATTCAGTAGTCTATTTTTTTTTTAAATGCACTTTATGTTTGGGGTACTTGAAAAATAATTTGTCGTAAACGCTTCGCTTACAAAATTTCAACGACAAACAAAAAAGGAGTTACAAATTTTCTTGAACGTTGCAAATTTTTTTTTCCATAAAGTCGTGATGAATAGCGCCACAAATTTATTTGATAGACAAACGAAATGTTAATTTTAACAAATTAAAAAGGTAAGCAATTTTATTTTATTTTTTGCAAGTCTTCATATTTTTGTATTTTCTAATCCTAACAAGAAAATGGGCTGAGAATTGACTTTGACTTTGACTTTGTTTTGGACTTCCGTACGGACATTTGAGATTTCTATGAGACTGGACTTCGGCCCAAGTCGTTATTAATAGATGTATTGTCTTTTAAGAGTTTCATTGTTGTTTAAGGTATTGTTTTTGTTTTCTATGGAAGAATTCAAATAATTTTTTTTATATTTTTTTCAAAATTCAGTTTTATAAAATAGAACGAAAGTATAATAAAAATAGATAACGATGTATTAATAAAACTAAATAGGTAGGTGTGTAAAATAACGATTTCCTTTCTTAAAAATCACAAAATTATATCCTTTTTTCCTTGGGTCAAGACATTTTTTTTATTTGGAAGCTCCGTAAAAAAAACTAGAATAGTGACAAATGCAGAAACTTTTAAACCGTCTTTCAGTTAAAAGTGATTAGAGTGAATTTAATAAGTTTCGTCCGATGCTCCGAGCAACCATATTTTAGACCGACAAAAAATGACTTCGCCACCGTCATTGTGCTGAAAATCTTCTTTGTCGTTTTCCTTTCTTATAATTAAAAATTAAAATATATAAGTTCACTAATGTAACATCAGTTTCCTTACGGACGCACTCGCATATTGAATATTCCCTTCGAATAAATATCACGCCCGGATTTTTGTGGGGGACGGATGAGAATGAGATGTTTGGGTGTTTTAACACGCCCACAGTTCTATGAATTATATCAATATTTCTAATTTTGATTGATTTTGATGTTTAAATAGCTATCAATCAAAACAGTGCTAGATTTGTAAATCATTGGTTGGAGAAAGCTGTTTAAAATGTTATTACACACGTCTTAAACTGTATTAGAACACATGATCTAAGAAGAACCCTTCTTTAGTTACATGTGTTAATGTTTTCAAGAAATCTCTTATTGGATAAACTAGTTTAAGTATGTTGTATTTTATATAAGTTTCGTATAAAAAAAAGTAGAAAGTACTCATATTATTTGTTTCTCGTTATCCTAAAGCTTTTGTGGCCTCATGACGTCCATATATAATAATATAAGGATTGTTGATTTATTTCAGAAGAAATTACCAGTGTCAAGATGTTGCTTTAAATTTTCTTTTTGCTACTATCCTTGAGATTCACATGATCGTCTACTTGAGAACTCCGTGAAGACTATAACTAACTTCCATGAGATTTTCTTTTATCAGCTAGCACAATTTAAAAAAAAATTAAGTTTATAGTTTTCCTATAAGTCAAAGTTCAAGCTTTAATAGTATATTTGTTATGTGCAGCATATATATATATATATATATATATATATATATATATATCCATGAAACCTAATTCATTGATCTCATAACACAACACTAGATTCGATCTTTGATCCAGTAACACTAAAACAACACCATTTTAACCTCGTTTGGATAACTTTCACTGTTACATGCATATTATTTTACAGATTCATTTTCAGTTATTTCAACTGTTTATATTACATATAATCTCAATCGCGGTTCAAAAAAAAAATAGTTATTGTAAAGATATATCATGAGCAAATGTAACAAACGCAAATTTATAAAAAAAAATCAATATAGTTTTAATGTGTTTTTTTCCTATTGATCTCAGATATAAAATCTCACCAGCTGTTCATTTTTAAGAAAAACTTATCTGTCGGTGAACCACAATAATCAACATGGTCCGCAACTAATCGTCTCCGTGGCCTATTAGAACCTTTTTCATATCCGTTTTGGATCAACAGATGATATTTAACATCCTTACATATATTGCCAATAAATTCAAAATGTAAAAAAAAAAACTCAGGACAGCTAGAAAACAAACCTATGGTCAACATACACAGTATATAGTATATACCAATCGTTATAACATAAATGATAAATCTAATCCACAAACAAAAAGTATTACTCCTCGATCCAAGTTATCCACATGTCTTATTTTTGTGATGGTGAAGACCTTATAGTATAAATTTTCCCTGACTCGATCGGTGCTCTCGACTCGACAATACCTCTTTTGGACAAGGACACGTACTCAAACCCGATTCAAAGGTATCATCATGATATGGCTTTTGCTACCGCAAACCAACAAAAGAAACATATAAATCTATCAGTTGAACATCTTTGGGACCATATTTGGAGAAAAAGTGTGGTCCGTGACATTGATATGCATGTCATTTACACGTAAGATTAGCGATATCAAAAAGTGTTTTTTATTCTCCAGTATCCATCAATGATCAAACTCGATCGAAATAGCATAGTACTAAAAACCAAAATCCCACCTCCAAGGAACAATTTATCATATTTAATTTAATTTACTCTTAAGAAATTGTGAGTTTCTCTATTTTGAATGGGGTATTCTAGTAGATGTTCAAAACAAAATTACAAATAGTGATTTTGATTCATAAATATTTTTTAAAAAATGATAGTAAGATTCCTTGAAAATAGGTGGCTTGGTGAATTTTGTTCCACAATTCTAACTTTTAAAGACGTGGCACCATATAACATATTATGATACAGTGGCACCACTAGTATACCCGATATTGGAATTATCTTCGAGAACATAAGTACACCATTCTACATGTTAATGCGTTCATAAAATTTGTCTATTTAAACAGTAATAATCAGGTCGGCGATGTAGTTTGTCCAGAGAAAAAGTATCTTAAAAAGCTAGTTCCATTTACAAGACAAGAAGACACAAACCCAAAAGTAGGAGATATTGCCTCTTACCACTAATTTAACACCCACGAAGAAAAAAGCCAAAATGATTACCTAGGAACCAAAAAAAAGGAAGATTAATTCTAAAACTAATATCCCATCAACATCTAAACAAAACAAAAAAAAAACTAAAAACCCCTTAATTTAACATGAAGGCTAATAAGATTTCTATATTCTAAAGGTTAAGAAAATAAAAACTCTAAAATTCTCTAGGGTCCACAAAAATCGAAATGCCAGGTGGCGATTTAGTCCAGTCACCAACAGCGCCGTCACTATAATCTTCCCCAAGCCGTTTGATACACCAAAGATCCTCTGCGCACGATAGCACTTTCCAGTGTGGTATTCCTCGCCGCAACGGATCTTCTCCGGCAACTTCCGTCGCCACAACACCACAACCTCCTTCCTTGGCCAAGTTATGCGCGTGAGCACACAACGATTTCACCATCTTCACCGCGCGTGGGCCTTCCCCTCCAATTCCATACATAAAGTGAAGCCCAAACGGCTCGAAAACTGAAGGAATCGAAGGGAGTTTCAAAAATGGCAACGTTTTATCAACAACTCGCGTCGTTTTAGCCACCACGCGCCTTACTCTCGACGCGCCACGAACCTCTAACCGAAACGAGTCTTTACAATTCCAAACACTCAATACAGCCCATGACTCGGGTGGGTACTCAAGAAATTTAGCCGAACCGGGCCATGATCCAGACCCGGATCCATAACAGCTTCCACGTGGCACCGCGACAAAAGTCCCAAGCGAGAGTTTGTTATTAAGAACAGAATCAATATCTCGCGGGAAAAACTCTGTTGTGCTAAACCGGAGTCGGTACAACGTTTCAGCATCGACCGGGTCCAATTTGATAACGGTAACTCGCTTCGAGACGTTG
>CM051387.1:18938330-18963330 GCA_028015245.1 Cardamine occulta | reverse complement strand
ATACGATGAGCATAAACCGGATTAACCAAAATCGACGGCGTGCGGAACTCTGAATAACCACATTTTCCGGTGAAAAGATTAACGGAAGCTTGATTATCATTTTCAGTAGCTATATACGAATATTCAGCACCGTTTTGCCTAAACCAATCCTCCATCATCTTCACTAGCTTAAACCCAATCCCTTGTCTCCTGCAAAAACCAAACAAAATTAATGAGTTTCTTAATGAAAATCTTTTTATAATTTTGTGATTAGAGGATAACGGAAACGGTACCTGTGAAAAGGAGAGACACGAAGGCCCAAAACATAGGCGAGTTTAGTGTAAAGAGGTTTAACAGTGTCGTTTTGGGATTTAAGATTTAAATCGTGTTTTTTGCCACATGTAACGGTTTTAATACATCCTCTAATCATGCCCACTATCTCCTTCTTCTCCGTACCCATCTCAGCCACCTGTTACAAACTTTTCCGTTATTACAATTTTTGCTTTTAAACCTTTTCATAAAGTAAAGTTTTTTTTAACTTTTTGGTTAGTTACTCGGTATATTTGGTTGATGGAAAAATATATATAAATAATGAGACTTTTGATCTTATCAAGAGTCGAACAAAAATAGAAATGAAACAAAAAAAAAAAGACCAACTTTAATTAAATTTGGGTTTTTGGATTACTCAAAGGTTGAGAAGTTGGTGTTGTTTGTTTTCCTCCTTTAGTTTCAAGAACATAGTTCTAAAGAAGAAGAGAGACAGAAACAAAAAGAGAGTGGGAATATGTAAATTACCAACATAAGAAAAGAAGGTGAATGTCGGATTCTACAAATCGGGTCACCTAAAAGATCGGTGAAAAGAGAAAGCTTGCCACTTGGTCCGACCTCGCACCGTCGCTCTACGTCTTCCACGCCGGCTAAGTCTCGGGTAGGGTCGTATTCTCTAACCACCGTCATATTATTTACTAGCCTTTGAGAGAAAGAAAGACAGAGAGGATTAGAAATTAGAGTGAAGAGTGTTGTAGAAAGGGTTATATATTGAGAGGAGTAAGGTGAGTGTGGAAATGAGAGAGAAGAAGTGAGGAAGATGAAAGAGAAGCATTTATAGAAACTATATGTATAACGTGAGGTATAAGTAATGAACAGACAAGCTATGAGTTTATAGGATTTGGATTTGAAAGGAAAGAGAAAATGACTTTCTTTTTTTCAGGCTACTTTTATTTATTTATGATGAGTTTTAAAAGTTGGAGAAGGCGAGTAGTTCATGATTGAAAGAGGTCTCTACAGTTCTCATTTTGTTCTTTTTATGAAAGAAATTATTCTCTCAGTTCCAAATTGTAAGTAATTTTAGCCAAATTTACTTGTTCCATTTTATATGGATATTTTTAAATATCTATATATTTTCTCAATAAATTTTAATTTAATATAATTAAAAAACATTTAAAATAATAATTTATGTTGTTTTTATGTATAAAAATGGTTAATGATGACTTTAGTTTTTAAAAAACAATTTTCTTAATAAATATGTTTTTAGTCAAAAATTCCTATAATTTAGAACGAAGAGAGTACTGTATAATTGTGTATAAATTATTTCTAAATGGTATGGTAGAATCTAACCAGATTTTAACTGGATAAATTGGATGGAAGGAGTTAAAAGGATTAAGCGAACTAGAAGTTACTCCAGCGAGTACAAACAAATTATTTAGTTTCAATTATCAAAAATGTTTATTACTTACGTATTTTCTGCTTGATAGGGAGAAAATGTTTTCTGACAAAATACTCTTCTTTTTTTTTTTTTTTTGAAAACTACAAACGCCTATGATTCTAGTTTTGTTTGTAAATGGAGTATATAATACACTAAAAATAGCAGTAGAAAATAACTAACAATTGGTGGACTCAGAACAAATAATATAAATTCTAATCTTTTTAAGATTTATTCCTTTTATTTTACCACTAAACTCTGAATATTTGATTAGATTAGTAACTACTATAACTTAAATAAAACTAGTTTAGAGGAAAATACAATTTGGTTTAAACGAATGATTGAACAATACAAAGAAAAATGATTATAGAGTTGCTTTTGGTAAAAATGGTGGTTAGTCTTTGTCTATAATCTCAGACTTTTGTTTGTTTCGGCTTTGTGGATATTACTTTTGTCAAACCACCGATCTGCTATCTAGGAAGTTAACAAAATTCGGTAATATGTCTTGCACACTTTTTTTTAGCTTATCCTCATTCACATTCACAAGTGTGTTACAAATTACTTTTCGTTTTTTTAAAAAATACAAAATACTTTCTTATAGGTCACATTCCTTTTATAAAAAATGAAGACATTATATCCAAAAATTCGTTTTGATAAAATAGCGAATTTAATAACAATTTTTTTTTAATTTCCCCACATGCACTATCGAGTTACAAAATTTATCATATTAATAGACTCTTCTTAGTCTAATATTTTTTATTTTGTGATATTTTTAGAACTTCTTACTATATGGTTTTAAAAATGAACAAAAAAAGTAATGCAGTAAATATAGTTAAATCTCATTTATACAATAAATGTGAAATTAAATCTCTCATAATTAGAGAAATTAATTTCTCTTTTTCCACGAAATGAAAGAGTAAAATTTGAAAAATAGTGGGCTTTAATGTATTAATGATGAGTAGAGTAATGGTGATTAAGACGAGCATTGATGTAGAGAAGTTGCCCAAAAGGAGAAGTTGTAAGTGGAAGTGAGAAGTGGAAATGGCGGCTATGTCTGCGTTTAACTCATTATGGTTTCTCTATCTCTTTTCGTTTTCCTCTTATTTTTTTCTTTTCTAGTTTCCTTTGCCCATAAATTCACAATTATTAATTCCACATCATCTCTCTGATTCACTGCACCACTTCTCAAGTAATCATTTGCTCTCAAGCCCATCTATACAATTACTATCTTTCCCTCTGTTCTGAATACTCGATGTTTTGAGGTTTTTGAATTTTTTTTCATGTTTCCGAATATTTGATGTTTTGATTTATTTAATGTATTTTTTTTGTTTTATACCGTAATTAATTAATTAATTAATTAATAATTATATATTTTTGGGAAACAGAAAAAAAACTCAAACGTCACGTTTTTTATTATAATTACTCTTGTTAATAGCATTAAATCATTATTCATCTTATTCAACATTTCTAAGAAGCTAGTGTATGACTTATTTTACATGTACTCAATGTTTTTTTTTGTTTTTTTCTTTTTATCATCATATTCAATATTTTTTAGTTTTTGAATTAAAAAAAAAAATAGAAAAAGCTGATTATATCCAAACTAATAAATAAATATATATAACTACTTTTTCTTAATATGTGTGAAGCTAACTTAACATTAAGTATTCAGAAACAGTAATGCTTATTTACTGTATTTCTTCCCCTACAATTATCTAGTTGTAATAATGTGATGTGATTAACTTTAAGTCTACCCAGTAACGTGTCGTAATAACTTTAACTATTATTATTATTCTACTTTAAAGTTAAGAGAAAACAAAATACCTACTTAATTTTCACATCATTAATTTATTTTAAAATGTTTAAAGTTTTAAATTAAAATGTCATTTACTTTTAGAAATCCAGAAAAAAATATCCTACTTTAAAATATGCAATGCTCAAACGTTATAGACAAAAAGTATCATAATTTTTAAAAGTATGTTATTTATCTTGCACTAATTTCGCCATGTCCCGTATCGTCTCTATAAAAAAACTAAAAGTAAGGAAAGAATCCATTATAGAAAAAAATACAAATTCCTAAAGGTCATGTCTATCGTCTTCTTGCTCTTGAGACTTGAGGGTAGTTTAGTCATGCACTACAGTATGTTATATAACAATGTACCATATAGATTCACATGTACATATTCATATATACACATAATTATACTATATATGCACTTGATTAGATGTGATCATTCATGCGAAGCATCATCACAAGTCACCAATTCAAGGAAAATACTTTCGATTTAAAAACTCAGAAGCCGAAATATTAATCGTCAGCAAATATACCTACGTAGTTGATATAGAAAACACTAGGATGCACATTAAAATAAACATATTGTTTACTGGTTTAATTGGGAGATAGTAATCCAAATTACATTTTACCTCAGTGTTCTTCTCGAAGAATCAATATAAACAAAATTTAGTTCCACTTGATATTTGTGAATAAGTGGAAACTAGACAAAAAACACCAGACGCAGAAAAATTAAACAAATATAAACAGAAAAAAATAAACGACACACTTGACGTGGCCCCTCAAAATATATAACATATAGTTCAGGTTGGTAGGTGATTAATTTTGTACTGATTATGACATTGTCGAGCACTATGTATATTTACAAGAACTAATCGATTTTAAAAATCTTTAATCATGGCATTATCATCGAGTCTAGTTGAGCCGTGTACAACACAATGGATCATTATTCTAATGAACTAGTACCCAAAAAAAATCGATATGAAATTGAATTTAAAGAGAGTAAACCGATTCACTACCTTTGATTGCCGTCATCGGCACCCGAAATCAAGATTTATTTGGCTTTCTCCTATAGTGTAATCGGTTGAACTATCAACGATTCTAATTATTGGATTGAAATACTATTATGTGCAAGTTTATTATATCTTAAAACCGTGGTCCATAAATCACTTCAGTAGACACCAACATAGTGATGATTTTTTAGGTGGCTTTATAAAATAATCAATGTCCTCAACAATAAATTTATATTCAAAAAAAAGTTTAGCCAAACAAGATTACTAAAGCTAAAGTAAAGAGAATTAAGTATTTTTGTTAACAACTAGAAAGAAGTTTATAAGCTTAATGAAGATCCGAAAATAAAATAGTATAAATGGAGACCATATGGTTTTTGATGAGCCATTTTCTTTTTTCGCTCTGCCTAATCATTAGTTGTATTATCAATGTGTTTTTTTGTTTTTTGTTTTTGAAGATCATTATCAACGTGTTTTAACGAGTACAATTTGTTCATTTGGTTCGTAACTGTTGCTTTTTCGGCTTTTGCTAAATAACTATTACCGCATGTCTATTTAGATAGCATTATATAAAGGATAGCTCTTCATCAGAATAATTATCAAAAGTACAATTATAATATAGATATTATATATTCATCATTGAATATATTTCAAAATATAATATCAAAAATATACTTGATGCTTATAATTATAAAAATACTCATATTTGAACAATTATAGGGGGTGTTCAATATGGACAATATTTGCAATATGATATGATATAAACATATATGAAATAATATAAAACTGAATCATATTTTATTAATAATTTTCAAATGGATATAACAAAAATAAAATTGATATAAGATCTAAATTTTTTAAATTTAAACTATTTGATTAAAAATTGAATATGAACCAAAACCGAAACCATACAAAATCATCCATATTATATTATGTTTTCTTGTTTCATACTAGTATTATTCACAAATCAAAATTTCAAAAATTTGTAAAACTTGACCGAACCAAAATCTAATTTAAACATAATTAGCAATATTCACTTATGAAATGATATTTTGGTACTTATAAAAATAAATTGACATTTTATCTTATATTTTATGTTCTTTTGATATTTTTCTTTCTTACTATTATTTGGAGCCTTGAGGAAGTTTGGTTTTTAAACTGAAAAATCCATAAAATTGCTTGAAATGTCACTGAAAAATATTGATTATCAGCAACTTGGAACAATTATCATTTCGGGTCTTCGACTAAATAAAAGTTTTCCAATCATCTCTTTGTATATAGAATTTGAAGCTCAGCGAAGAATTTTAAAAAAAATTTAAATCTAGGAAATTAGGAATATCCACTAACTATTTAAAATATGGATAGCTGATAATTAGATCAATTTTTTGTCCTGGGTTTCTATTTCAATATTGGAAGTTCAGAGCCTTTACGTACTCTCATAATACATAATACCAATACTTTGTATGTGATATATATATATATATATATATATACATAATTTATTTTACGTCGTTTTGGTAACTTAGTTATATCATTTTCGTTTTCGATTCGGATAAAAGTGCTTACGTTATGACATATTGACATTTATCATAAAGATTAAAGCATAATGGCAATTAGACAAACGTAACGGTGCGTAATTTGAGGCATTTGTTTCCATCTCACGATACTTTACCATATATGATAATAATATCATACATTTTATGCCTGGTTACGAAATCTAGATGATTTATTATGTTAGTTGAAGGACTTTTTTCTTATCAATTGCGTATAATTAAACTAAGCAACGATGTGGATTGTTTAGACATATATTATATACCATGGACCACATCGTACGATTAAAAGTGTCAAGTAATTAGCAGACAAATTATTGTCTTTTGGTCAAGAGATTAACTTGTCTACAATTCAACACGTGTCATTTTATTATGTAAATGTCATTTACTGTAAGGATTAGACAAATCATAAGATTACGTATAAATTCTAAGACAAATTCCTCGAAGACAACGAATGAGACGATCTTGCTATATTATAACCCGGTCGAGCTTTGTGTTATACTAAATATTTTAATTCGATGTCCCGTACGGTTTCTTCAGAAATTTAACCCTAGTTGATTTATCACACATTTTTTTTTTGTATTTGACAGAGGACAGCTATTATTGTAGGACCGGTGCAATACAATTTCGCATTCACATATATTTTCATGTCGTTTTTGGACATTCCGAGATAATATGTTTACTTTTGACAGTTTTTTAGAATAGGTCCATTGAGCATGTCCTTTTGAGTGAGCATTTTCTGCAAGGTGCTCTGAATATTATACTCTATATGAATTCTCTAGGATTTCTCTTGGCATCGTGATTATAGGTCTATATATCATATGTAATGAAAATTGGGTCCAGATCAAAATCCAGTTTGAGGCGGTGCGGTTATTATATTCATTGTTGTTACTAAGATATAACCATCACTACGGGACAAAATAAGTGTAATGCTGACTAATGAATTAAAATGGCATGTTGATTCCGTATGTTTAATAAGGTAACTTAGTCAGTCAAAAAAAAGGAAACAAGGTAACTAAAGATATATTGCCATTTTTCTTAGGGGAATATCAAAATAGCTGATGGCTAATTATAGTATGTTTGTTTTGGAAAAATAGTAGTAGTAGTATTAAATAAAAATAAAATAAAGTCATAATCAAAATACTAAGGAGAGGTATTTCAGTTCTCATGCAAGTTGACCCACAAAAATATAACCAGAATCTAACTAATTGATAAGACTAGACTTTAACTAGTGGATGGAGGGCTCGAGGACTGATGTGGGGTTTGTTACAACTTTCCAGAATTATTTATTATTATTATTTCCTCACCTAAGAAACTGTATCTTTATTTTAAAACAACAATTATCATTAGAATAATAATACATAATGTCTAATATGCTAAAAAGCTTTGGTCGCTGCGATTCATCTGATCATTTCTCAGTTTCGAGACCTTCAAATGTTACCTATGCGAACTTTGGATTAAATCAACGTAATCACGAATCAGTTACTATTGGATATTAGTAACCAACAAATTATTCACATGCATGAATAATATCTATTATATATATATATATATATTAAGACATCTATCGTTTGGAACCTCAATAAAGCCAACGTACGTAGAGTGCATCGGGATTTAATTAACATGTGAGGGCCGGCCTAAGTGATTCACATTTACAGTTTAACTTTTACATACAAGAAGAAACCAAACATCAACTTAATTGTATATAAAAAATTCAACTTAATTAAGGAAGTTGATAAAACGATATAATTGAGGCTTAAGAGTCTAAGACCAGTCAAAGCCTACAGAAGTCAGACCAAAGTTTTTGTTTTACCGACTTATGTCGGATACGAGTAAAAAAAACCCAATAATATTCGTTTGTGTATATCTCTTTGCTGAGAAAATGTAATTCCAGCTGTGAATGTTGAGGGCACAAAGCGGCCGGGTAGAGACACTAAGGAAGTGTCAATTCAAACATTTAGTTCACACTAACGTAACTGACCTTTAATATTTTTTGTTTGTGTTATGAAATAATATCAAAATAAATAAATAATAATATAAAAATCGAATATTTTTTATTAGGTACGGGCCTTCGGCTCGGGGTGATCACCAAGATTATATGCATTATCTCTATATCATACATCCTGAAACAACTTACACATACGTTTTATAGGTTCATGCATATATACCAAAATTTGTCACTATACGGAATTACGGATATATCAAGACAATGGATAGATAAACTGATAATACAGTCCAAAAGAAATGCATACGATAGATAATCAAATATTTTTTGTATCGTTACCTGAGATTCGGTTTCTACTGATGATGTAATCGTGGTTGTGTTATTTTCCATTATATATTTTTAGATTATTATGTTTGGCGTTTACGTATAAGTTAGTATGACAAGTATCACAATTTGTATTTATAAATTAAGCCAACAACATTTTAGTGTTTTTAATCAAGTGTTGTTTATAAACTTTCAGAAGCAAACACATAAAACGTAAATAAATATAAAAATTTCGTTTTGTTTAAGTTGGATATGTGTTGACGCTTTATATAGTAATATCTAATGAACTTTCTTAAAATGTAAATATTATTTATATTCTAACAAAATTACGCAAAAAAAAAGAAAAAAAAAACTATTTCAAACTTAGCATGTCTAGTTATCTACTGGTAAATTTATAAACTGGAACAAATTATTTTCTTATATATCGGCAAATGGCAACTAGAGATTTCAGATAAGGACCGGATCATGTTTCAGGAATTACTACGAGCTTTCGTCAAAGACTTTTAGGCAATATTTTTCTAGTATATTCTTCTAGTTGCTGTATAAGTTTTTTTGTGTGCAACTTCTAGTTGCTATAAATATACACACATATATATATATATATATTATATAAAAGTGTAAATATAGGAGTATGTGTAAGAGTGCATTATGATAAGGAGAATGGTGGACGATAATTAAGAGTGCTTGAAATGACGTTTCATACAGAATCACGATGTTTGTGGCAGGAACAATCAGAGATCTGCTATATAAGAAAATCAGAGATTTCAATAACTTTCCAATATACACTAAAATATCTACTAGTGATTATCTTTTCAATTTCTTTTATTTGGAAAAAAATAGTTTGCCTATCAAATTGGTCTAGTCCCCTGGTCCAGAGTTATGAATCTGTTAACGCGAAGAAACACTCAACTTGAAAAAAAGAGAATAATCTAATGTAAACTAAATTGGTATAAATTTGTTATTATTATTTTTTAGCCAAACAACTGTTTTTTTTTTTGTCACAAAATCATAATTTAAATTTATCTACATTTTATGAAAAGCGTTCATACGGGTCGGTATTTAAAATGGATTTTATATTGATTATGTATCTTAAAGTTATATTTTCTATTAATAATTTTTATTTTGGGAATTCTTTGAAATTTTTATTCTAAATAAGAATCCCATGCGAAAGTATTTTAAAATAGTAAAGGCCCTTCTTTGTAATTAAAATTTTTAAAATGACTGTTTTGCTAGTTTTACCTATTTTCTATTTGTATTTTTTTTTTGTTTCGCCGATGATATTTCATATGTTTTTTTGGTCAAACGGAAATTTAGCATTCATTAATCACAAAATATTTCTTTTTTCTCAAAACTATAGTCATAAAAAGAAACCATATGTTTAGATATACAAGTTAATAGGCGTCGGCAAAATTACTCAAAGCAAAAATTCAAATAAACATTAGTTTTGTTTTTTTCTTGAATTTGAAACATACAAGAATATTGCATAAGAAATTGTGCATAAATAAGTGTGAATAAGGTTTTATCTTGGTTGGAGAAAATAGTCAAAGGAACAAGATGGGACTTCTGCTTGCAGTTGCAGGTTTCTTGTTTCGGTGCCTCTTGGTCTAACTCGGAGCTTTCCCTCGTTTTCATTTTCCTCAATCATATTATTGTACTACAAGCATCATTTGTTTAAACGTTTTTAAAACAAAAAAAAACAAAACATTAACGCAATAATAATAAGTACGATATATGTAAACTGCATCAATGTCTATTAATAGAGTACTGATTATATATGAACGATCCAAATTGATATATATATTTCTAGAACATACAGTTCACTATTTGTCTGTGTGTGTTAAATAGATAGTTCAATAGTTCAGCTCACATCATTTATGGATTTATACTTTTAATTGTTAGTAGATGCAATAGTATAGTCTCTTAAAATTTAAATTCGAAATTTTGTGTGTTCGGCACTTCTCTACTTCTGCTTTATTATCCTATAATAATCGGACTGTACAATAGTGCCTAGGTTAAGTATTACCAAGTTTTTCTTTACTGTCATATTAGAGATTAGGATTCATATATAGTGTTAGGGTATATTAAGAAAAGAAAAAATGTATGTATGATTATAGAATATATTTTAGAAAAATGATTGTACTGGCAGTTGTACAAATGCCTAGACATAAGTATATGCATAATACATGTACAATAATACATATGTCAATTTCGAGTTATCTTTCGCTACATATGATAAAAGAGAAAGACATGGAGCGATGTCTACTGAGTACTGACGATAAGAATTAGAGTAATAATATATATACCATCGTCCTCTTCGTGACTCTCGTCTAGTCAAATCAAAGCCCATTCCATCATCATTATCATCATCCATACACATACACATGCATATGTGAGAATGAGCGTATATATATATAAATGACAGACGACGACACAAGGAACCTCAATACCGATTCTCTCGTGAAAATGTTTGTCCACTTTTGATCTCTTTCTATTACATGTCGTAACCATGTTTAGTAAAACATTTGGAGAGATTTACGGAAAATCTTTATCAACATTAATCACCGTTGTAACTGTGTTATAAATTAAATCTTGATGTAGGGTAAGACTATATACATTGCTGATTATTTTTATTAATGTTGTCTTTGAATTAATTAGGCCTTTAATTAGTATTATATACGTGTGTGTGTCTGTGCTTAATTAACGAACCAGAACTAAGCATTTGAACAACAACGTCGACAAACAAAGATTCTGTTAAATGCACATATACGATTCTAAGAAATCAATACATACATGACTATACGTTGATATGTGTGAAAATTCTAAGAAATAAATCTTCATGAAAGTATAATTTATCATCAATAAAAAAATCTACTAGAGAAATAAAAAATCCGAGAACTACCACTTTGTTATTTGGGGATTATTGACGATAACATAGTATACCTTTGCTGGTAAAAAAAAAAAAAAAAAAAAAAAAAAAGCCTTAAACCATTACTACTCCGTATTAATAAGAATTAAGGGTCTTACCTGTATTTATGGGCTTTTAATGGGCTTTAACAGGTCGCTGCATCTTCGTTGCCAAATTCTTCTACTGCTATACTGCAAATTCGGATTTTTGTTATTGTTGTTGTTGTTATAATAAAAAATTAGCCAAATTCTCGAATATGTGTATTTGTCTTCTCAAAGATGATGATTGGCATAATTTGTGTTGTTTAATAGTCTAAAAAGCAATGGAGCATTGTGCTCATCTTCTTCTTTCCTTGACGTTTCTGTGTAGTAGTATCGTTCGTCTCACTCAAAATCTCGTTTTTGTCTCTGGGCGTTTCAGTTTCCGACTCAAAAGTCAACTACACCAATTGATTCTGGCGAAACTTAAAATCCAGAATCTTCACTTCAATCCTTGAAACTTCTTCTCATGTTACCGTGGATTCTTCCAGGCACTGGTTTTTGCTTCAATTGTTCAAAATAATTTTGTAACTGTTTCGGAGACCATTCATTGTACCTAAGTTTTTTTCTTGGGTTCAATAGATCATATACATTTTATACTTGTTATGTACCCAGTTTTGCAATTTTAAGGGTGTAATAGATTTAATCTTGAGTTGCTTTATATGGAATCTAACAACTAACAAAACACCAAGGTTTTGGCTTTATTATGGAACATATGCTTTGATGATACAGTCTACATATCAGCTATATGTAGAAGAACTTGGATTCTTTGTAATTGGAAGTTTTCCATCATATGGACTCTTCATAACATCTGGTTTCCTCACTACCCGAGGTCCTACTGGAACCTTTTGAGTCTTTGGCCGAATATTTTGTATGAACATAAGAAAAACATTTAATGTTTGGCTTCCTTCCTTTGTGTAACTAATTCTTGTATAGAAGAAGGGGAAGAACAGAGCAAACCTGATCAAAGATAGCAGTGGGTATTGCAAGTGTAGCAACGGCATTTGGAGAATCCACTATCCCAGATATTCTTCCTTCGCATGGGCAACATGAGAGTAAGAGGTATACCTGTTCACACCATTGTGTATCTTCATCACTTTTCTACTTTGTTTTAATCCTTGTGATCAACTCATTTCCAGATACAGAGATCATTACCTGTTCTTTTGAGTAACCAAATTTGAAGAGATAGTCTATGGCGTTGAGTACTGCTCGTTTGTAAGCAATTGTTGCATCTAGGTAATGTTGTCTTCCACTTTCATTAACACTGATACCCTCGAAGACCAGCCATTCTGAGAATCTTGGTTCCACTGGCCCTATCTCAAAGATTGGGTTTACATGGAGATGGCTTGGTCCCATTGGTGTAAGGTACTCTTGCATCCCGTTTCTTATGATTTCACACCTATTCATGAGTTACAAAATAGTATGTGGTCAGAATTTCTCACCAACACTGTACAAAAACAAGAACATCTAAGAAAACCTTCTAGAGTAATAATGGTGGGAAAAAGTACATACTTGAGTTCTAGAAATCCACTCATCTCGATAGCTCCGCAGAATGAGATTTCACCGTCTCCTTGTGAGAAATGTATGTCGCCTGTGCTTAGATTGGCTCCTTCTACAAACGCTGGAAGATATATTTTAGAGCCTCTACTTAGGTTTTTAATGTCACAGTTTCCTCCATTTTCTCTTCCTGGTATTGTTCTCGCAGCCTCCTTCGCAATCCTTTCCCATTCTGGTGTCTCCTCTTCAATCTACAAGAGGAGTATGTAATCAGAGGTAAGTACCATTTTATACACTTGAAAAACCTTCGTTATGGCATCAGCAAATTGTGTTTTGGTATAGCTTACATTCCCTAGGAAGCAACCTATAGTTGTTGGTAGGTTTGCTAGTGGCCGCTGATGCACAACCTCACATAGTGTTAGGGACTGAGTACCACTTTCTTCTAATTGCTTTTCCCTTTCATTCCATATTCTCAAGAGTTCTTTTGATGGTGCAGTGCCAATGATTCCTGGATGTGTCAAACCCGGAAATCGTACTCCTGCCATGCCGTGCCCGGGATGTGATGATATTAGCATGTGAATAATAGCAACCTGGTCATAAAAAGACATTGACATGTTGTGTTTTTACCAGGAATTTGAGGAGAGTATGCATAAATCCCTTCAAAGTACCAAATAGCTTTGGTTGCACAAGGGAAATGGTCAGTCAAGAAACCGCCGCCATTCTCTCTATCAAATGAACCAGTGAATCCCCACTCATCTCCTGGAAGAGGACCCAAGTTGCATATCTCAACAGCAAGAAGATCGCCTGGCTTGGCTACAACACCATCCTCAGGTAATGAACCTGCATAATCACCAAACTTTGATCTATTTGCAACTCATATTTCTACTCATGTTTCTTACAAAATCTCCTTACAGTGGAAAGGTCTATGCTCTTAATGTCATCAGCAGAGACATCGTCTTTGATTGCACCTCCCGTCCAGTCAACCATTTCCACCCTAAATAACTCACCGGCCTTGACCTCTGCAACTGATGGTATCTCAGGATGCCATCTATCGTGCAGTGTCTGACTCTGCTGCCATGGCCTCTTCTTCAGATTCACCTTCACCACCACTCGTGGACTCACTGGAGCCATCAAACTGAACCCAATAAGTACGGTTGTTTCTTCACCACCTCACACGTTTTATATTTATATATACTTGATTCTTTTTTTTTCTCTTGTAATGAAAAGATGAATCATTGGTCTTGTAGCTTCCTTATCCACCCACAACGACAACACAGTAAAACATCCCATCTTTCACCATCTCGTAGACTTTTCTTTATGTAGACAAATGACTTTGTTTCATCTTACCAATTTGATAATGCCAAAAGATATGTATCTCTTTGTGTCTCTGTGGCACATTGCATAGACGACAAGAAGTTGACACTTACATTTGTTGACTTATGTTATGAAGCAGGCTTGTTGTCAAGAGAGCTGGGAAGGAGCTCACAACGGAGAAGTCTTACATATTACATTCTACATATTAATTGCGCAGTTTTGCAATTCAATGTAAGCTATTTTGAGACTGAGTCTGATGCATTTACCCTGAAAATAGTGCATTACTGGTTTTTTGAGTTTCATGATTTGGAATTTTCAACTAACAAAGTACAAAATAATCTCTTTATTTCAAAACATACGTTTGAATATACCATCTAGATAATTGCTTCTTTATTATAATTTTTTTTGTAGAAGCTATGTCGAAGAACTTGGATTCTTTGTAATTGGAAGCTTTCCATCATATGTGCACTTCAGAACGTCTGGTTTCCTAACTAACCGAGGTCCTGTTGGAACCTTCCGAGTCTTGGGTCGAATATCCTGCATTGACATACAAAAGCATTTAACATGTTTGACTTCCTATTTTTCAGTTGTTTACTTATTGCTGAGAGAGGAGGGTACAGAACAGAGCAAACTCAAGAGGTTTCTATAGAAACTTTTTGACTTAAGTAGAGAAAGAGGAACATAAATTCATACTTGATCAAAGATGGCCGTAGGTATTGCTAGTGTAGCAACAGCATTCGGAGAATCGACTATCCCAGAGATTCTTCCTTCACATGGGCAACATGAGAGCAAGAGGTACACCTGCTCACACCATATTCTTTTGATCATTTTTGTCTTTCTAGTTTTAATTTATGAATGTTTGCTTTGTGATCAACTAGATTCTGGAAGAAACATCAAGCTACAGAGACCAGTACCTGTTCTTTTGAGTAACCAAATTTGAAGAGATAGTCTATTGCATTGAGAACTGCCCGTTTGTAAGCAACTGTTGCATCTAGGTAATGTTGTTTCCCGCTCTCGTCGACGCTGATACCCTCGAAGACCAGCCACTCTGAGAATCTCGGTTCCACTGGCCCTATCTCAAAGATTGGGTTTACATGGAGATGTGTAGGTCCCATTGGTGTAAGGTACTCTTGCATCCCATTCCTTATGATTTCACACCTATTAATGAGTTACAAAATGGTATTGGTTCAGATTCTTTAGTACGCTGCACAAAAACTACAACATCTGAGAATGCAGAGTAGAGAATGTATTTATATACTTGAGTTCTAGAAATCCACTCATCTCGATGGCCCCGCAGAATGAGATCTCACCATCACCTTGTGAGAAATGCATGTCGCCTGTGCTTAGATTGGCTCCTTCTACAAACACTGGAAGATATATTTTAGAGCCTCTGCTTAGATTTTTTATGTCACAGTTTCCTCCATTTTCTCTTCCTGGTATTGTCCTTGCAGCCTCGTTTGCAATCCTTTCCCATTCTGGTGTCCCTTCTTCAATCTACAAGAAGATTATGTAAAAAAAATCCTCAAGATTGCAAAGGTAAGTACCATTCTAGTACCATCTTATACACTTCAAAAAATTGCTATGGCATCAGAAAGTAGAGTTATGGTATTTCTTACGTTCCCTAGGAGGCATCCTTTAGTTGTTGGTAGGACTGCTAGTGGCCGCTGATGCACAACCTCACATAGTTTTAAAGGCTCAGGACCACTTTCTTCCAGTTTTCTTTCCCTTTCATTCCATATACTCAAAAGTTCTTTTGATGGTGCAGTGCCAATGACTCCTGGATGCGTCAAACCCGGAAACCGTACTCCTACACATAATCATATTAGCGTGTGAGCTACAACAAAAACAAAGATCTCATGAAGCCAATTCCCTTCAAAAGAGATGGGGGCTGTTGTGTTCTCACCAGGAATTTGAGGAGAGTATGCATAGATCCCTTCAAAGTACCAAATAGCTTTAGTCGCACAAGGCAAATGGTCAGTCAAGAAACCGCCACCATTTTCTCTGTCAAACGAAGCAGTGAATCCCCATTCATCTCCTGGTAAAGGACCCAAGTTGCATATCTCAACAGCAAGAAGATCACCTGGCTTAGCTGCAACACCATCCTCATCCACAACCCTAATCGGCCCACTTAGGTGATGAGTCTGCACAATCAACAAACGTTGATTCTTGAAAAATAAATTCATTGTTATATCATTGATTTATATATGTGTTCTCACAAAACCCTCTTACCGTAGTTAGGTCCATGTTCTTGATATCGGCTGCCGAATCATTATCTTTGACAACACCTCCCATAGCATCAATCATTTCAACCCTAAAGAACTCACCAACCTTGACCTCTGCAACTGCTGGTATTTCAGGATGCCATCTATTAGTGGCTGACTCTGCTGCCATGGTTTCTTCTTCAAATCCACCTCCACCACTACTCTTGGACTCGGCGGAGCCATCAAACCTTAAAACCCAATAAGTACAGTGATCTCTGTTTACTCTTTCTCTAGATATCTCACCTTGTCTTGTCTGTTTTTGTTACAGTGAATAGAGAGGGATCATTGGTTTCTTCGGATTCCTTATCTATCCACAACAAAAGTACAATAAAATGATTGCATTTTTTAACCAATCTCGTAAGACATTTTTTCTCTTTCTAAAGCGGTGACTTTGTTAACAAGTGGCCATAGTATGATATTCTACATGCGTGTCTCTCTCTCTCTTTCTCTGAGGCAATGCATAGAGTACAAAAATTTGAAAATGACAATTTTTTTTTCTTAACTTAGGTTATGAAAAGAATCAGAGAGGTTTAGCCTCAGGTGATCGGAGGAATCTCCGGGTAGCCAACTGTTACGAAGTCAACTATTTTTGCTTCGCTTCTCCGTCTTCTTGAGTTCAACCATTAAAACACTCTTTGGATAAGTATGCCACGTCAGAAGCGACAGCAATAGTCGTAATCAAACGTTTAATTTCATATTTCATTCATAGTAAAGTAGAAAGTTAAGATACACTTCCAGATTTTCTTCTAAGATATGTTTAAATCCTATTATAGTTATATTTTTCCTAATAATTATTATAGGAAATTACATATATGAAGTGTCACATGACTCCCATCTCTTTATAAATATAGATTACGCAAGTGTTTCAAACTATTCAATTAGATTTCATTCGCAGAATCCAAAATGGCTTCATCGTGCAAATGTTTATTTTTCGTGGTTTTGTGTCTGGCTGTTCTTCTGATCCCAAGTACGTAACCAAAAAAAAAAATTCAAATTTTCTCATTTTAAAGCTATATGATATGATATGTCCATCTATGTATTATATAGATTATGTTTTTGAATAATTGATTGATTCAATTTCAAAATTTTCAGAAGCTGACGATTCACAAAGACATGGATTTCTTGTGATACCCATGTGGGTTTCTGATGTGGATGCTCTTAAAGTGACTCCCGATGCCACTGAATTATCCTGTGGCTGTTATGTATAATATGTTGATAATTTTTTCGAGATATTGCATTTTGGACATGTTAAGTCTTTAAGATAATAATCCTTAATAATAACAAGACAACTTCGATATTGCATTGTGGTTATATATACATAAATTAGTATTTCCACATTTTAAAAATATTTTCTTTTAATAACATCTAAAACACACAAGAATCACTTGAAAATGATGCCGTTTAGCTCTGTTAATTAGACTTTAACGACGACATTTTAAGCCAGAAAAAATTAAACTCTGTTAACGTTCAAACGGCATCGTTTGGTCTTCAGAAGGTTTCCTTTTTTTTCCAACGGTCCGCAATTTCCTTTTTTTATGTACATTTCCTTATAAAAAATTCATCTTTTCTTACCTGAGAAATCAAAATTTTCAATTCAAGTTTTTTTTATTCTCACACTTTCTCTAATTCTCCGTCGCTATTTCGCCTCAGATTTCAAAATCCATCATCTCTTTCATTATCATTCCATCCCCAGATTCTTCTTTGTATCCTCATTCTATTTTGTTTTTTTCCTTCTTCTTTTCATCTTCAATTTGTTAAAACTCTCGAAGCGATTTCTTTTTCGCGCCTCCTCTTCTCCGAGACTTTATTACTCTGTGAAAATTTATGTGAGAAATGCGATTTCTGACGGATATATGATCAAAATATGAAGATAGTGTTTGCGAAATTGGGATTTTTGTTTTTTTCAAACCCTAAAATTCAGGTAATCCTCAATTCCGTTTTTTTGGATTTGATCCTTTGTTGGTTTTTGACTCGAGTTTTGTTGTTTACAGCTTGTTAATCTGAGATTCTTGACATCTTCAACTAAGAATTGGATGAGTTTTAGCTTCTTAGGGTTTCTTGTGATCAACCGAAGGAGACCAACAATGGCGGCAAAGAGGAAGGAGGAGGATGAGTCCATCGTATCCCATAGTGGGCCTTATGGGCTTTAATGAGAGATTTACTTTCTTCCATTGGACCCCATGACCCACCAATGATTTTTCATTTTTTGAAACGGCGACGTTTATGCTTGTCACACCAGACCAAAGCGACGGTGTTAAATTTCCGATCCAACGTGGTTCTTCTTTATTCAGGTAATTTATTTTAAATAAACTACTAAATAAAGGTTTTTAATTATAAGTATTTTTTATATAAAAATAAAGTGTTAAATTTTAAAACTGTGAAAATAAAACCGAAGTAAAATATCCCTTCTTTAGTTTATTCTTTGGTCCGTTAGAACTTTTTTAAGTTCAATGAATTTTCGCATAATGTAAATTTAACACTTCATTTTATTAATTGTATAGTAAAAATATTTTAAATAAACTACTAAATAAATGTTTTAATTATAAATACTTTTAAAGTGTGAAAATAAACTGAATTTAGACATCCCGTCCTTAATTTATTCTTTAGTCTGTTAGAGTTGTTTTTAAGTTCAATGCGTTTTCACATAATGTAAATTTAACATTTCGTTTTTGTTAATTTTATAATAAACATATATTAAATAAACTACTAAAAAAATGTTATTAATTATAAGTATTTTTATATAAAAAGGAAGTGTTAAATTTTAAAAGTGCGAAAATAAACCGAACTTAGACATCCCATCCTTAATTTATTCTTTAGTCTGTTAGAGTTGTTTTAAGTTTCGCATAATGTAAATTTAACACTTCATTTTTATTAATTTTATAGTAAGCATATTTTAAATAAAAGTTTTTAATTATAAGTATTTTTATATAAAAGGATGTGTTAAATTTTAAAAGTGTGAAAATAAACAGAACTTAGGCATTCTATCCTTAGTTTATTCTTTGGTCCATTAGAGATATTTTAAATGCGTTTTCGCATAATATAAATTTAACACTTCATTTTTATTAATTTTCTATTAAAAATATTTTAAATAAACTACTAAAGGTTTTTAATTATAAGTATTTTTAAATAAAATTAGTGTTAAATTTTTAAACTGTGAAAATAAACCGGGTTTAGACATCATATCCTTAGTTTATTCTTTGATCCGTTATAAGTGTTTTAAGTTCGCTGTTTTTTCACATCATGTAAATTTAACACTTCATTTTAAGTTACCAAACTTTGAAAGCACACCAAATTTGAACTCTGCAACTGTTGGTATCCAAGGATGCCATATATTCTGCAATGGCCGTCTCCAGTCTCCACCAGTACTCTTGGACTCGGCAGCGCCACCAAATGTTAAAACCCAATTAGTACAGTGATCTCCATTCACGCTTTCTCTATACAAAGTCTCTGTCTCTGCATTTGTGGGCTATATATGCATGGAGGACAAAAAGTTATTTTCTTGACTTAGGTTATGAAAATAATTAATCGGAGAGTTTAGCCTCAGGTGATCGGAGGAATCTCCGGGGAGCCAACTATTATGAAGTCAACTATTTTTGCTTGGCTTCTCCGTCTTCTTGAGGTCAACCATTAAAACACTATTTGATCCGACCTCCTCACTTCTTGCTGGAACAGAGGAGATGCTGATTGCTGAGTTATGGATAAGCATCCGACAGATTTTGTCCAAAAGACAAGAAAAATCTAATCGAATCTTCATTTACTTTTAATATAATTTGGAATTGTTGTTTTTCTTATTTTCGTGGTTGTGGCTTTATACGCTTGGCGTCATCAAGTTTTCTTTTGGTGGCTACTATCATATTTTGTTTATTTACTACAAGTAGTTTATAGTCAATTTAGGTTCGAAGGTTTCACATGTGGTAGTCTTATCAAACATACAGAGTTGTGAGGTACGAGCCTAACAAGTCCACTCACGTAAGATCGTCAATTCGAAATAATTTATAATCAAGTCTTCTTTCTATAATGAAATTTTAGATAAAATACGAAGGTTATGATCGTATGGCCAATAAAACATTGTGATGAATGAAAGTTGCATGTTACATTCCAGCGAGTTCAACTATACAGACAGAAACTAAGACCATCTCTAACGGGAATTTTTAGAAAAGGAGTTCTTAAAATTTTATAATGACAAATAATGATAAATATTAAAAGGTTTTTAAAACGAAGAGATAATGGATCTAAAAGTTTTTATTTAAAAAGAACCATTTTAAAAGTTCTTAACATGAAATTCTTAAAATTTAGAATTAAAATATTGGTAAGAATCCCATGAAAAATTTTACCATTGGAGATGCTTTAAAGACCGTTTTGGATAAGTATGCCACGTCATAAGCGACAGCAACAGTCGTTAAGAAATGTTTAATTCCATATTTATTAATCGTAAAACAGAAAGTTAAGATACACTTCCAGATTTTCTTCAAAAATATATGTAGTAGACTAGTAATTGTTTGTTGGTTTTCGATTGAACATGCAATAATAACCTTATATAATTGTTGTTTTCCAAATCGATTAATGGTTTATAAAATGTACTATTTAGTTCGTTGTTTACATGATTAACCATTAACCAAGCGGTACCTCTGCAGTTAATAAAATTTGTTCATTTAGTGGTTGATTGCTATATGCGGTTTGAAATAAATAAAAAAATAAATGTAATACTTTAAGTAGCAGTTTGAGACCTATTCCGACAAATTGTGGAACATGATGTGAGCTAAAAATTTCTCTAGTTAGGTCAGAAGTTTTGGAAAATTCGCCACTGAGAAATTTGCATAAGCAAAGCACTTTTTCCATTTCTATCTTCTCTACGCCGCAGATAAAGAAATGTTTTTTTTTAAAAGAGTCAAGAAAATATGTTTTAAAAATAAATATATGTACGTACGAGAGAGGGAGAGACGCACGCAGAGAGAAGAACCTTTGAATGTGGCGAAGGGCCAATAACGGCTTTTGTAGTTCCAAGAGATTGCAATAAACTTATGTTGTGTCGTAGGTACGTAGAGTCAAACAGTCAATATATGATAAGTTCAGATCCATTTCTTGTACTAATATATACATTCTGATTTATACATATGGAGACACATGAGTTTGTGAAAGACGACGAGGTCATGACTCATGAACACCACGTTCCTGTCTACCTATCATTTGTTTTTCTTGAAGTCCAGATATATTATTTATTGATAATACTTTTTTTCTGTTTCCAAACTGATTGGAGGAGAACATTAATGTAGATTGAGGCAAGTTACACTATATATGCGTAATTTGGATTTAACCAATACATCGCTCTTTCAACGTTGTTAACATTTTTTTGTTTGTTTGGTAACTATAAGGCTGCAAATGGTTGATATGTATTTATCATAACGCTCCATGAGATAAACATGTTTATGAATAACAAATTTTGTGTAATTTACTGTATTGTCGTATTTTAATGAAACTTTTCAAATAGTTGATTTCATTTGAAGTGAACTATTTGTACTGTTGTACATATAGGCGAAATGAAAACTCATAGTAACATATAAAAACAAGTCGATGTTAAAATATATCTCATACCGAAAGAAATTTTTTTAAGAATAATGGATCAACATAATAAAATGCCGATTGTTTCAATCGTAACTATTTTCGTCATCAGCGTTTACATGTGAATTAAATCATTTTACAAACAATTGAGATTTGTGTTACGATGATCTTATTGTGTGTCCAGCTACTAGAGAATACTAAAGAAGGATGTAGCAAGATACCCACGTCCCACAACACTTTTTTGTCTTTTTTTTTTGTTCCCTTTCTTGTAACGGGTCTAATCAATAACATAATTTGAATATGGCGGTTAAACATTTTTTAGCGGTTGTAAAAAAGGTGTTTAAAAGAAAAGCGATTAAAGATAGCTAAAGAGAGAAAGCAGTTGAATTCAAACGAACGGTTAAATAATAGTTATGATTGGTAACAAGCGGTTAAGTTATAAAAAAAATATTATAGAAAATAACACAAAATAAATTAAAATATGAAAAACATTTCAAAAAAATTATTTATATTTTCAAATTTTTTTTGAAATGAATACTATTTTAAAATTTTTAAAAAATTAAAAATATATAACAAAAAATTGATTGGTAACATTCATAATAGTATGTTTTTTTCTCTTCCAACCATTTATTTTAACCACTTTCTTTTACCATCTCTTTCGGCTATTAATTCCAAACGCTCAATTGATTGGTAACATTCATAATAATTCATTTGCAAACTAGACAGTTAAAGGCTATCAATCAGACCCAACAGTTTTTTCTTATTGTAATCAAGTGTAACAAACTGCACATTATAACTCTACCAATGAACACAAATATATCGTATATAAGTATAATTTTTTTAATTTCAAACTAAATTCCTAAAAGTCCCATAAAAATACACACCAAACGTACCAATAATTCTCTCTAAGTCCACGTGCGCCCCATCGTCTCCCGACGTAAGATTTGTCTATTACTTATTTTCTATCAAATCCCAAATTCAGCTTTGTTTCATTATAGTACATTAGTACTACTGGAAAAAAAAAGAGAGAGTACATATTGATATACTAGTAATTAAAAAAAAAAGGGAAAGAAAGTAATATAATAAGAGGAGTCTGAGTCAGCGACAAGTGTTCGCGGAGAAACGGAAACGCTCTTTATCTCTCTTTCTCCCAACGCCAATACCTTTGGAATCCCTCCCAAACGCTGTCCTCTCGTCCTCACCTCTGTTTTAAATTTCTTTATTACCAAATAAAATGTATGAATATCAATAAGTTTAAACCATCAACTTAGTAATTAACTCAAGTTTAAATGATCGAAAAAGTAGTTTAATTTATATGTGAAATATATATCAATGGCTTGTATCTAAAATATCCTCATGTGTATTGTGTAAGTTATTTTAATGGTGCATGTTATCTAACACTGTTTTTTTTTTCTATCTTATTAGCGGTTCTTAATTCACATAAACATTTTGAACTTTTCAAAATTATATCAAGAATACATACCCTAGGCGGCTAAATCCAAAACTTTTATGAGTTTCTGTCTCTCCCATAAGTTTCAAATATTTAATAGTACATGTCTGTATATATAATTATATATTATATACACAAAGGTTTTGATTAGAATAATGAAAAAGAAAGGACAAAAGAATAAAAAAAAAGAATTCAAGTTGGCACACTCTCTTTATTATTCACTCGCCTCTATAAATCCAATCTAACTTCTCTCCTCTTCTTAAAACTTGTTTTCTCTTTCTCATTCTTACTCTCTTCTATCAAATCAGATCAAAACTTGTTTTCTTGATCCCAAATCCGAAAATAAATCGTCACTTTTCATTTTTATTTTGTTTTTAACAAGTAGAGTTTCCCAACATATTGTGTTACATATATATCTTCTCATACGCTCTATAAAAGTTTCTTTAAATTTTTGGAAAAAAAAAATGAGTTGCAATGGATGTAGAGTTCTTCGAAAAGGTTGTAGCGAAACATGCATCCTTCGTCCTTGTCTTCAATGGATCGAATCCGCCGAGTCACAAGGCCACGCCACCGTCTTCGTCGCTAAATTCTTCGGCCGTGCTGGTCTCATGTCTTTCATCTCCTCCGTACCTGAACTCCACCGTCCTGGTAACGACTCTTTTAGTAATTTATATTTGTATAACCTATAGTCTTGAGGCTTGTGATGGTGACTAGGTTATATGTTTTTTTTTTATATATTTGAAGTTGATTTATATGTTTGTTTGTATGGTTCAGCTTTGTTTCAGTCGTTGTTGTTTGAAGCGTGTGGGAGAACGGTTAATCCGATTAACGGAGCGGTTGGGATGTTATGGACTGGGAACTGGCACGTGTGTCAAGCGGCGGTTGAGACAGTTCTACGCGGCGGAACTTTACGACCGATCTCAGATCTCATTGAATCTCCGTCGTTAATGATCTCCTCTGATGAGTCTTCGGAGATTTGGCATCGAGATGGTTCAGATAACGAAAACAACCAAAGTCATCATTGCCGTTTCTCCAGATCTAAGACGTTGATGAAAGAATCTCCGGTTAATCGGGAAGTATTGAAGTCTGATTCGGATCTAGATCTCCAGTTGAACCACGGTTTAGCTCTAACCGCTCCGGTTGTATCAGCTCCTTTACTTCCTTCGCCGACGTTGTTTTGTAAGGCGGTTAACGGTGATCGACCGGGAAGTCCATCGGAGGAATCTGTAACGACGTCGTGTTGGGAAAATGGAGTAAGAGGCGATAAATATAGAAGAAACAAAGGAGATAAAAAGTTATTAAACCTTTTTGTTTAAACCCGACAACGCAAATTCAAGATTTTGAGGCTCTTTTTAGGGTTTTTTATTTATTTATAAACGTTTGGTTTGTGCTGGGAATGTTGATGTTTTAGTTAAGCCGCATAATTATTTGGCTAATTAAGTCTATCGAGAAATATTTTTGGGGTGATCCAAATCTTTTTTAGTCCGTTAAATTATCACTTAATATCCATAAGTAAAGATCGATAATTCTTTCGAAACCTCTTTATAGGTTTAATTATCCAAAGACAAAATTTTTAGTACGGATCAAAAATTTGTCTCCCCAATAAAACTTGAACGTTACATTGATGCTCTTCTATTGCCATCGATTATTTGTGCTGTGGAAATGATTAAAAAAATT